>RRYC01000327.1:0-41049 GCA_004016185.1 Quambalaria eucalypti
GTCATCCTCCCGGCGACCGCTGGCCGAGTACTGTAGCCCGTGCCCCGCCCCGTCCCTCGTCTCTTTCTCGCTCCCTCGCTTCAACTGCCTGCCGGCCCATCTCTCCTCGCGTGTACGTCTTCACGCAACAGGGCGTCCAGCGTCCAGCGTCCAGCCCGCCCTCAGCCCGCCCTCAGCCCGCCCTTCGCCCGCCCTTCGCCCGCCCTTCGCCCGCCCTTCGCCCGCCCTTTACCAATGGGGCGCCGATGGGGCGGCGCCCCCGGCTCTCTGGCGGAGTATTCTCCTCCCCGTGATGATGCTTAGGTCGCCGAGTAAGTAGGAACCGTCAGTCAGCCAAGAAATGGGCCACGGGATCGTCTTGAACTTGTACACCCGGACATGCCCGACTCGACGATCGTCACCGCCAGGGGGGCATGGTACATCGAGTGAGGCATTGGTACTCGCATGACGGGCTACTTCGTACTCGCGCACGCGCGCTTCCCACGCTTTTGCCCCGCCCCCGACCCTTCTCCGCCATCGTTGTGATGCTGATGGGGGAAGGGGGGCTGTTCATGGGCGGGTGAGCTCCCAGGTACGAGGCTCAAAAGGGGCCTGTATCTGCTCCCACGCATTGAGGCTGCGTGGGCGCAAGTCGCGTCACGTGTACGTGCCTCATCCTCGACTCACGACTGACTTGCGGTTCCGAGTGCATCGCCAGAGTCATGCTCACATGACCGACCACCCTGCCGGCATACGGAGGGACAATGTAGCCTTGTGGCGTCGGGGTGGATCCGAATGGCTCCACACCGGCTCCGGCAGAAGCCGCCACTTGCGCTTTACACTCCCGCCGGTGGGTTCGGTGCGGTCCCACCGGGACGTCGTCGCTTCTGCCATGCATGTCCTTTGTCTGTTTCGCGTTTCGACTGGTCAACCGCTTGCCGAACGAGCATCGTCAAAGGGGGCTACGCTTGCTGATCGCGGCACTCATCTTCAACCCACCACCGAAATCCGATCGATGACTCGGCTGCAGGCATATGGAAGCGTGGCGTGAGAAATAGAAGCCCTCGATTTTGATTTTGATTTTTTTTTTTTTTTTTTTCTCCGCAAAGCGCAATCGCCGATTGGCCAGATATCTGGAACAAATCACCGACATTCACTGAAGAGATTGCTGCCCTGTTCTCTGCTATACTGATAGCGTTCAGGGATGTATGTATGTACACCGTCTAGAACAGCGGGGAGCATACAGAAAGTCTTGGTATGACGCGCTTCTCTTGGCGCGTCGCCTTGGCGGGCGGGCGTCTGCGTCTTGGCGGCGACTCGCGACGACGACGACGACGCGAGGCGTAAGTAGACTCGAGGGAGGCACACGTTGGTATATCCTGCAAAAGAAGAGATGCCGCACTATGCTAGACGACATGGGGTCTATGGCTTGGATCAGGGCATCGGAAATTAGGTTTACAAAGGGAACTTATAGCTGGCAAAGGATGCCCCGATTCTGGAAGCCGTTCTTGGGTGGCCGCGCCGGATCGGAGGGCGGGGCGCGTCCGGTGGGCAGGGCAGGACGACGCGCTGCTGCAAAAAGTGGAGCGCGTCGGATGAGGCGCATGAAGGGCGTCGGTTGGTTGGTGGTAGTTGGCTGGTACTGACCCTTGTTCTCAACATTCCGGCCAGCATTTTCGTCGCTCCAGCGCCGGATTTCGTTTCTCTACCCATCCGCCATTCACCATCCGCCATCATCCACCGATCGTCATTCGAGCCAACACTGCGACCAACTGCCCGTAATGGCGGCACCTGCGACGGCCGCCAAGCCCAGCCTCATCCCACTCAGCGTCGCAGATGCTCCCACACAAAGACTATGGGCCATCAGCACCGTCCTGGCCATACAGGCATACAAGCTATATACCTTTGTCACACCCGACGCATCCCTTGCAACGGCACTCCTCTTCGATCTCGCCGTCGTTCTCGTCCTCGCTCGCTTGCGGATACCTCGCCTCGACTACAGCGATGCAAAGTGGGCAACAATCGGCTTTGTAGCTGCTCTGTCCGACTGGACCCTGCTAGGTGGATGGAGAACGCTGCTCAGCTTCATTGGACTCGGATCACTCTCTAGCTGGTCCGCATCCCTACTCGGCGACCTCTTCTCGCGCCCACTCAGCATCTCCGAGCACAGGGTACGCATCAGCGACCTCATCAGCCCCAGCACCCACCTCTTGGGTCAACATACCATTCACGTCTTGCCATACAGCACGGCCACATTCTCATCTAGCACCGCATCCTGTCACTGCATTGGTGGTGCAGCAGGAACGAAAGAGATTAAAATCCCCATCACCTTCAACAATACCGATCCTCACGTACTCCAGTACAGTGTCACATCCTTTGAGGACCCTTCCAACTCCAAGCTTTACAACGTCACCATCCCACGCGATGGGCTCATCGCCATTGCCAACGAAGACCAAAGTGGCGACTCGATAGAGGAGAGTGAATGGGATCAGGTCGAGGCCGAGGTCGTGGGGTCAAAACCTCTGGTGCGGCGCGATGGCAATGGTGGACGAGCAGCCAAGCTCAGAGAGTCTCGCTCGCGGGCAAAGGGTCACGATGGCCAGCAGAAAGTCTTCCACCTGCCCATCAAGCACGTGGGCCGCATTCGCCTGGAGAGAGTCATGGACCGCAGCCGCATGGACGCGAGAATCGCACGCGGCGAGATCCTCGTCGTCGAGTGTCCCACCACGACCTTGATTGGCTCCCAAGGCCCGAGCGGCAAGGGTCAAGGACTTGCAGACGTAGAGCACAGGTGTCCCGGGGATCAGGCTCAGCTTGATGTGAGCGTGCGGGGCTTGGCGCCTCTCGAGCTCTCCTACCGCAGAGTCCGGCTCCCACTCGATCCCTCCGCCAATCAACGTCCAGACACAAAGACGCTCAGCATCAGCCACATTTCCAATCCCAGGGTCGTCAGCCCTCTGGTTGGTGGCGATGGTTCTAGTACCGACGATACATTGGCCGTCTTGCTGGACCGCAGGCGCGCCTCCACGGCCAGCAATGCAGCGAGCAAGGACTTTGCCTGGGCTCTGCCGCAGGAGGAGACTGTGCCCATCTCGCTCGATTTCTCTCAGCCTGGACATTACGAGTACCACTTGGAGAGCGTCAAAGACGCCTGTGGCAATGTGGTAGCAGCAAGCGCAAGGGCCCCTTCACCTCCCACTTCCAAGAAGCTCCTCACCGGAACCAAGAGCCCCAAGCAAGTCGCGCAAACGCATACCTACCGCGTCCACAGCAGAGCAGAAGCTCGCATCATCAACTGCCCCGCCGACAGACCTCTCAGGCTTCTCAAAGGGGGCCCGTCCAAGGACATTGCCATCAAAGCCACCCAGATGGAGGCCAGCGTTGACTGGTCGGCATCCCTACGCTTCGTCCCCGAGGCCGGTCACTCTGCACAAGGTTGGGTCAAGAATGTGAGCATGTCCAAGGATGGCATCGCCAAGGTCGAAGCCGCTGCTCCTGGAACATATACCCTCGAGGGCGTAGAGGGAACCTACTGCCCGGGTCAAGTCCGCGCTCCTTGGTCTTGCACCGTCATCGAAGTCCCTCGCCCGTCGGCCGACATCAGCTTCTCCAGCATCGAAGATGTCTGCGCTGGCTCAGTGGGAGTCAAGGCCATGGCCGTATTGAGTGGCACACCGCCCTTCCGACTGCAGTACGAGATCAGCAAGGGCGGAAGGCAGCCACTGCGCCAGGAACGAGTCATCGAGCGCACACGAGAGGAGTTTGAGTTCAGGCCCTCTACCGAGGGTGTCGTCCAGTACCGCTTCACAGGCCTGGCGGATGCCAATTACCGCAACATTGCACTGGACGGCCCCGTCTTCGAACAAGTGGTGCACCCGCTCGCCAGTGCCCACTTTGTGCAATCCGCACGTGGCGTCGAACGCAGCCCAACACACAGAAACAACAAGGAGGAAAAGCTCGTCATGAGGAGTTGCGAAGGCAGTCGTGCCTTTGCCGAAGTAGCCTTTGAGGGTACTGGGCCCTTTGATCTTACCTATGTGGTGCGCAGCGGATCAAACAAGCTCAACTCCCACCAGCATACCATCAATGGCATCAAGGATAAGCAGCATCGCCTCGACATTGAGCTGCCTAGCGATGTCAATGAGCATGGAGGCATCCTGACAGTCAGCCTCGTCAGCATCAAGGATGGCAAGAACTGCGAGAGGGCGCTGACGACGTCGGACCTCAACATCGAGATTCGACGCAACCGTCCAACGGCTGGATTCGCTCTGCCCGCAGGCACGCAGCGCGAGCAGCAGATGGGCGAGACGCAGATCCTCGAGGGTCGTGAGGCCCGCCTGCCACTGCACCTCGAAGGCGAGGCGCCCTGGAAGGTCGAATACCTTCGTGAAGACGACAAGATGCTCGTGCAGACGACGCTGCACCGTCCTGAAGCAGAGCTTGCAGTGGACAGGCCCGGCACGTACAAGCTCGTGTCTGTACACGATGCATTCTGCGAAGGCACCATCGCTCCTGAGCTGCAGAGATGGAACGTACAAGTCAGGCGGAAGCCGACGGCCTACTTTGATCCCAGCTTCGGAACCAAGGCCAGCAAAAATGACTCGCTCTTGCGCCCAGCGGTTTGCCGCGGCGTACCAGACAGCGTGGACCTGCTGCTGTCGGGTTCGCTGCCCATTGAAGTCACCTACGAGCACCGCGCTCCCTCGTGGACGGTTCCCCAAGGCGAGCAAGAGCGCTTCTTTGACAATGATGGAGTCCCAACGCACCATGGCGTTCGGGAGCGTGAGACGTTCTCCACGGCTCAGAATGTGACTGCGTTCCACCTGTCCACCGCTACGCCAGGCTGGCATACGTATCAGCTTCTCGAAGTCGGGGACTCAAACTACCCTCGAGCCTCTTCGCAGGGCGCAAAGCCGGACGGCGCCGCTCTCTGGGTGGAGCAGATGGTGCACCCCCTCCCTTCGGTCTCTTTCGCCAACAGCGAGAATGGCCACAGGGGAGGCAAGAAGTTCTTCTGCCTGGGCGATTCCCTCAATTCCCAAAAGGGCGTGGCGCCCGTCGTACATCTCAGTGGCACCCCGCCCTTTACCTTGGAGTTTGAGCTGCAGAGCGCAGCCCACACCTCACAGGCGTCATCGCGGCGCTTCGTGCGCAGCGGCATCAAGACACATACCTTTGCTCTGGATCTAGACTCGGAAGAGGCCAAGAGCTTCAAATTCGATGCCGTCGGCGCGTGGAATTTCAAGATCCTAAGTCTGCAAGATGGCAATGGCTGTCTGACCGTCGGCACGCCCGGTGCTGGCGAGATGAATCTCGGGGCCAGTTCCGCGGCCAAGGGCGTGCAGATCGAAGTGGCCGAGACGGCCAGCATCGCGCCAGTGGGGACACGTCAAGACTATTGCGTCGGCGAGACGGTAGAGTACATGTGAGTTTCGCGCGCGTGCGGAGACAGGTCGGTACGTCGGTATGTCATCAGCGAGTGCTCACCTTTCCATCCCTCCTTTTGCCCTTCCCTTGCCGCACGCACGCACGCACGCCCCGCAGTCTCCAAGGTTCCCCACCCTGGACCGTAGCCTACTCCTTCAACGGGCACCTCTCCTCAGCAAACGTCCGCTCCCCCTCCTTTTCCCGCGTCGCCGAAAAACCCGGCGTCCTCGAAATCCGAAGCGTAGCACACCAGCAAAACAAATGCAAGCGCGAGCTCGACCCTTCCACCGACACCGGCACGCACACGGACGCAGCCATGCGGAAAGTCGTGCACCCTTTACCGCGGGTTAAGATCCACGATGGAACGCACTACGTCCAGGATCTGCGCGAAGGCGCACTCGCCGAAATTGTTTTCAAGCTCGAGGGCACACCGCCCTTTTCTTTGACGTACCAGCATCTCGAGGCTGCAGATGTCTATGCGAATCCGAGGGTACTGCAGACGCATACTGTAGCGGGTATACTGGAGAAGGAGTATGTCATTACGACGAGCATGGAGGGGACGTGGCGCGTGACGTGGTTGCAGGATAGGTGGTGTTCTGTGAGCATCGATGGGAAGGGACGGCAGACGGGAGAGGGGAGGGCCAAGTTGGCTATTGAGGCGTAACAATAGGTTTGAGCGTGGTCGAGGAGGACGATGGGGTGTGTCTGGGAGGTGCAAAGCCTGAAGCGGACAGACGTGACGCCTCCCAGTTTGTTGACGCCGACGCCGACGCGTCACGTCGTTCTGCTACGTTTTCCCAAAATCATCGCATAAACGAAGTAATTCTCAAGTTCCAGAGCTCATCCGTAGCGAGTAGAGTGGTAACATGCATTGAGCGTTCTTCTTCAGAGGAAGGATGATATACAAGCGTTGATACGAGCGGAGCGTACCAGCGTACATGTGAGGCAAGGGCACGAGACGAGACGAGACGAGACGAGACGACGGGGCGGGACGGGACGGGATGGAAAGCAACCGAGTCCGAGACGGAGCGCATGGGGATGGGACTGAGGATAGAGTGGAGCACGGGGTACATGGCTGGATAGGTACGTGGTGAATTGTTTGTAGGAGAGGAGTACGGAAGGGATAGCTGAGGCGGGGACTTGCAGAGTTTTGCGCTGCTAGTTGACTCGGTCGCGCTCCATGAGCGGGCGCAGCCAGATCAGGCCCGGGCGAGACCGTTCTCGCAGGACAGCAAATGGCGTTGGGAAGCTCCCCGCTTCGCGACTGTGCTGTACGGGGGTGCGGTTCTGCGCAGCCGCGCCGCCACCAACATTGACGACGTCTGTGCCCGGTCGTTTGGCACTGTTCTGTTCGTGCTGTTCGTCTCCATCTGCCGTCCTACCTGCGATGGCTGGGTCCCGGAGGAAATGCTCTACACCTCCCCCGCCAAGGACGGCCGCGAGGAGCTTGGCCTTGGAGTGCGGGCTGGTGGTCGGGCGGATACACCTGCTCACGAGGTCCTTGGCGTGCTCGGGTGTACCCTCCGTCTCGATGACGATGCGGCCCGCCCAGCCCTCGTCGGCGCATTGCAAGCCCGAGCCTTCGCTGCTGATAATGTGGCCAGCACTGACCGTCGCCACGGCGCGGTAGAGCCACTTGGCGATGCGGTACCGCGCTCCCGTAGCGGCAATCGTCGTCTCCACTTGGTCCTGCACTAGACGCATCGAGGAGAGGAGCTGTTCGCGCCAGGGAAGGACATCCAGGTATAGCACAGGATTAAGGGTAGAGCTCTTGACAATGTTGTGGTAGTGTCCGGGAGAGTACAGCGCCATGTTGAGCCACGAGGGCAAATGTCCCATCGGGTCATACATGTGTGACAGGTCACGCAGGTATCGCCCATCGAAGAGGACCTTGCCGATGTTGCCCTGTTCTCCCATGGCCGTGTTCCACACGATGTCACCTCGTTGGAGATGGTTCCAAACGCCAGCAAGGAATAGCTCACGCTCACAGCGCGCAATCTCTTCGTCACTGAGCCATACGCCATCACGACAGGGCACCCATACGCGATGCACAGCTGCCCGGCCTGGGCGCCAGGGTGAGGTCAGGACTCCTCGAGTCGGACTGGCACCGGTCCTCAGGCCTGTTACGGCACTCGTGTCGAGAGCACGCGAGCGCTGCTGAGGTGACGGCGGCACTTTGTTCTTGCTGTGTAGATTTGGAACCGAAGCGACCTGCGAGAGACGGCGCGTCGGTGGAGTGGATGCATCCGATGAGCCCGTCGGCGAGCGAGAGGGAGCATTCGTCAGGGTTGCAGGGCTCGGCACCTTGAATACTGGCTGTGCTCGTAGTCGAGTCAACACGCGAGAGTAGGCCCGCGTGGAACCCCGAGCAAGTCTCGGAACGCGACAGTCCATTTTGTGAGGGATCTGAAGCCAGTCGTTGGCGACTTGAGCGTATTCAGGACTGAGCTCAGGAGAGAGCAAAAGACCCTCGACGTCACTGAAATCGAGTGGCAGAGGGTCCTGATCAGTCCACTCGTCCGACGATGAGGCAGTATCTGAGCCGTCCGTTGCCCACGGACGATAGCCTACCGGCTCCAAGAAGCGCCGCAGGACAAGCTCGCGGCCAACGCCCTCGTCCAGCGCGTAGCGCACCTCTCGGCAAGACTGTCGCAAAGCCTTGACGTCCGCGCAATCAAGGTGCGAAATGACCCGCTGGACGATGTCCGGGGTAGAGCGCGCAAAGAGTTGCTCGAAGAGATCAAAGATGAGCACTTCGTGAACATACTCTTCCCAGACTTCTTCGAACTCTTGCTCATCGCCGCCATGAGAAGGCGCCGTGGCGACTTCGTCCGCCTCATCGCTGGCATCACTGTCGTCGCTGGTATCTCCAACCCTGCTGGAGTCATCTGCCGCGCTCTTGCGAGTCACCGGGCGTCTGACCAAGCGAATATTGTCCATCTTCAACACCTGGTAGTGAGATGGAATGAGAGAGCGGTCGCCGACTCCGTGACTGTACCAGCCTTCGCCTTTGACAGGCCTTGACGGATCGCGAAGATCGGCGACAGATACTTCGGATGCAATCTGTGCAAGAGCCGAGGGGTTAGAGTCTTGGTTGTTGACAGCGCCGGCGCCCCAGGGCGGACGAATTGCAACCTCCAATGTTCGAGGAGATTTGTTTGACGGTGGTCCTCGAGCTCCGTTGGTCAGGGCCGAGGCGAAGCGCAAGGAGGGCAACTGACTACGAGGAGCTTTGCGAGTCGGCAACTGAACTGTATGCTTCTGTGGTGAATTGGCAAATCGGACTCCCAACAGCGAACCGGCAGTTGGTGCGTCTATTGGACTAGCTACACCCGTCGCTTTCAGAGAGCCATCAGGCCATGGCATGCCTTCCGGTGCAACGCCTTGGTCTCCTTGGCTAGCAGAGCGCTGTGGTCTGCGCGGCAGCACTGTTGGCGGCGTCGGCGCTGCTTTGGACCCTTGGCGGAGCAGAATGGGACCGTCTGTCATTGAGCGCTGCGGCCGCGGCGGTGATGCAACAGCATCGGCTAGTCGTTTCGAATCTCTTCCGAGCTGTGGGCTGTGTTGCGGGCTGGCGACACTGGGCATCGGCCGAGGCTCACCCTCATGCCCAGAGCTCAAAATGCTGACTCCCGAGTCAGAGGAGTGTTGAGGCCCGTCAGAGTTATCGGAGAAGAGCCTGTGATGTTGCTTGCCACGACCTTCGGCTTCTACCTGCGCCCGCTCGATCATCTCGCGATCCTCTCTCTCGACGGCTTCGTGTCCTTCAGCCAGGGCTCGAATGAGATCTTGCTTGGCCTTTTCAATGGCTCGCTTCTCGTCTTCGATTGCCTTCAACCTGGCCTTTTCGGCGTCCTCAATGGCCTTGAGTCTGGCCTTCTCCGCGTCCTCAATGGCCTTGACCCTCGCCCTTTCGGCATCTTCCAGAGCCTTGATTCGGGCGCGCTCTCGAGCTTCTGCTTTCCGCTTTGCCTCAGCTTCCCTTTGGGCCTTGAGGCGGCGAGCCTCGGCTTCCCTGAGCTCCTTTTGACGTTTGCGCTCAGCAGCCTGCTTTTCTTCTTGAACCTTGCGCTCATGTTGCTGCCTCTCCTCCTCTGCCTTGGCCAGAGCTGCTTGACGTTGGGCCTCTGCTTTGGCGATAGCTGCCAAGCGCTGCCTCTCGCGCTGAGCTTCAGCCTCCTCTGCAGCCTTGAGAGCGCGCTTCTTCTCTTCTTCCTCCTGCCTACGCTGCATCTCTTCTCGCTTTCGCAGCTCCTCTTCATGTTTCTGCCTGATGCGCTCCTTGCGCCTCCTCTCCTCGGATCGCAGACGCTCTGCCTCCGCCTCTCGGGCTTTGCGCTCCTGCTCCACCTTTGCTGCAGCCGCCCTCCGACGGCTAAGCTCTGCCGCCTCATTCTGTCTCTGGCGGTCTTCTTCGGCAGCAAGGCGTGCCTTGGCGATGTTGCGCTCCCTGCGATCCCACTCATTTTGCCTTTCTCGCGCCTCTTCCCATTCGCGCGCCCGCGCTTCGTCCTCGGTCTCGCCCTTGAGTGCCCGACCGATTTTTCCCATGAGCTTTTTAGGAGAGGTGCTCAAGGCAGCTGTCTCTGGTGCTGGCGGCGCCGAAGCTCCTGTGACGGAAGACTTTGCTTTCGATGGCATGGGCACAGCGCTTGGGGACTGGGGAAGCCGCGAGGAAGCGGCAGGCACAGAAGCAGCCGCCGATTGGGCGTGGCCAGAAGGCTCTGGTCCTTGATCGGGAGAGGATAGCGGGGTTGATTCGTCCCGTTTGTGCGCCAATACGTCGGCGGTTTGACGGGCCCAGAGCTCCGTCCTGGTCGGCATGGCCGCTGCCGTTGAACGAGCCCACAATTCTACTCTGGAGGGCATGGGCGCAGGCGCCTCTCTCTCTTTGCGCATATGGGGCTGTGACTGGGCTCGTGCCATCCTCCTTGAGGAAGACGGCGGTGATGACTTTCCGGAGCGAGCTTGTGCGTGAGGAGGCGGTCTGGTGGATGCAAAGGAGGATGGATGGGGTAATTCGGGCCGCTGTGAGTGCGAGAGTGAATGTCAGATAGGGCGGAGCGTAGAGCATACAGCATACGCCGTGTCAGTAAGTGTAGATTGCGTCAATCGTGATCGGTTGTGCCTTTACAGTCGCGTCACGACTTTGGTTGCTTGCCGCCGGCCAGGGATCGATATCCGCCCATCTTGCGCGCTTGATTGTGGCAACTCACAGCTCTTGTGCCTATACGACTACTATTCATGTCCCTTTCGGTGTGGTAGGCGGTGGCTCTATCGAATTTGGCGCGACGCATCCGCTCCTCCTCCTCCCGCCTCCGTGACGATTGTCGCCGGTCGGCGTCGTCCTCGTCGCTACGATCATCATCGCTCCCACTTTCGTCTTCATTGTCGCTGTAACCCAAAGGCGATGATGAGGCTGCAAAGGCAGCGGCGCCCATGATCTTGTCAACATCGAACCCCGAAAGCCTGAGGTCGGGCAGTGCATTTGACTGGGCTCTGGCTGCGGTCCGTTTCTGTGGTGCCTGGAAGTTGGATGAGGGGGGCGAGGCCGAGGGCGGTCTACGAGATGCGGTCCCAACAGGGATGGGTGGATGATCATAGGCATATTTATCGCCGTCCTTGGCGAGATGGTCGGGACGAGAGGCCTTGCGCTTGAGAATGGCGAGCATGGCTGGCTCTTGAGTATCTTGTTTACGTGTCTGGCTGATGGGTATGGGTAATCCTGGGATCTTCTAGAGAAGATTAGGATGATGTTGTACAGCAGAGCATGAGGGCAAAGCGAAGGTGAGATGGGAATGAATGTCAATCGGTCGAGGCGCTGTCGTGGCAAGGGTGGCAGACGCAGGGTATGAATCGACCTAAAAGGAGTGTGAGATGTAAGAAGGGTAGACACAATCGGTCCGGGGGGAGTTGGGTGGTTGAGGTCGGGGGGGCGGAGTGAGAAGGAGGAGCCAAAGGGAGGGAGTAAAAGACTGACGCCGAGCGATCTAGAGTGGGAGAGATGGGGAGATGCAACAGAAGAGACAGAGTCAGGGAGAGGGCGCGAGGGGAGATGGGGACCATTGGGGGGCGTCGCGACTGGTAGGCGTCAGACGGGCGTCAGGACGGCGCAGCAAGGCGGGGAACGCAAGGGTCCACTCCAGCCCAGCAGAGCAAAGCAAAGCAGGGCGCCAGTGCCAATTGGTCTGTCTTGTCTGTCCGTCCGTCTGGGGCGCAGCGGGAGCCTCAGGACGCGCAGAATAGATTGTATTTCGCCAGGGCCTGAGTGAGCGAGCCGTTTGTAGAGCTACAGCGTCGTGTGTGGCGTGGTCACCGGTGACACGACACGCTTTACACTTGCAATGGATGCCGTGGAAAACAGGACGCCAGCCGACGGCAGAAGGCAGCAAGGAGCAACGGTGAAGGCGGCAAAGGGCGGTTGGCCGGTCACGGCGGCGGGCCGGGGCGCGCGTCCAACACTGGCGTGGGCCCTGACACCGGCCTAATGGACGGATTCATCACAGGCGAACAAGAAGTCGCCTGCCTGCGCTTCTCCTACCCTCTGGCCTCGTGCCGTGCACCCCGACTCGGATTCAATGCACGCGTCGCTTGCGATTCTCGAAGCACACCTCGTCGTGGGGTGGGCGGGCGCGCGAGCGAGCGAGGTCACAGTCGCGCTCGAGTGCCCAAAGCTGCAACGAGGAGACACGATTGATGCGGCAGCAGGCACAGGGCCTGCGTGAGAAAGTCGTCGTGCACGCAGGCCGCGGCCGCAGGCATGTTGTATTGTGTGTCTGAGTCTGAGGCCTGAGTCCACACACCGCTGCTTGAAAGACGAGGGGTTCATTCTCAGCTGCGTACAGTAAGTATTGTATTGTACTTGCTAGCATGGCGTCGAGGCCCCATGGCGTCGAGGCCCCATGGCGTCGAGGCCCGTCCGTGAATCGCATGAATCAGAAGCCGCCTTCCTCGCACGCCCTACACGCCCATGACTGTATTAACGCACGCACCGCCGCGGGAAGACGTCAGACTCGTTCTGACAATTCGCAAAATGGTCGTGCGTGCCAGAGCTGAGATCTGATGACGGCGAGGTGCAACCGCAAAGTTGTGCATTTAGCCCCAAATGCCAGAAGCTACATTGCCATGTTCTGTCACGTTGTCCAGACACTGAATCTCGTCCATGGAGCTCGCTGGCTCTCGTTGCAAAGGCCGTGCGTGTGCCAAGGTCCTAGCGGCTCGCAGCACATCACGTGACGTGGCCCCCACCCTCACCCCCAGCGTCGGTCCAGGACGCCGATAGAACCGACCTCTGGTCTTAAGTGCGGGTAGGAGTGCAGCGTGGCCATGACTGCCGTGACTGACCGACCTGCACCTAGCTGCACCTTGGGCACCTCGGGCACTGTGGGTGGGTCGCCTTATGATCGATGCGCATACGCACCACGACCACAATCTCCGAAACGCCGCAAGGTCCTGCCAATGGCCTCAAAGCAGCCGCCGCTGCCGCCGCCACTGCCACTGCCACTGCCGCCTGCTCTTCTGCCTGTCCTGCAGGCGAAGTTCCTTTCTGTCCGCGTTCACTTACTCACTCAATCAAAAGCACAGTGGAGGCTTGGCCAAGCACAGAAAGAGGCAGGCAGCTACGGACATTAGCACACCAAGCCAGATGGTCTGAAGTTGGCAATGAATGGTCAACGATGGACATGCCCATCGCTGCTGATGAGGTCGCCATCGTATCGGAGGAAAGGCCCGCTCGAACCCTACCTCTTCACCTTCTAACACTTTCCGGCATGATACATTGCGACTAGAAGGCTGCGTACGGACCTCCTCTTCATTAACCTGTACCCTGGTCTTGAAGCGGGTCTCACAAAGCTGGGGCCCCCGAGCGGACTTTCATTCAAGAACGGCGATCTCACCTCTCTCATCTCTTCCGCCCCGCCCTCTGCATACTACGGCTACATTCCGCTCATGCCCCCGCATTTGAATATATTGTGCCCCATCTCATCTATTTGCAACCACTACCGACAGCAACATCTCCGCACCGCAAGGCAGGTCAGGCGCCAGGAAGAAGAAGGAGAAGAATGTCGTCTCTTTCGCCCCACGCATCTCGCAGCCTGAGCTCAGATCCGCAGCAAGACTCTGAAGAGCAGGGTCAATATGACGGCCTCGAGGGGACACCCGCCTCCCCATCCGCCCAAAGGCTTGACGATGGGAAATGGAAGTGCGCACATTGCGACAAGACGTTTACACGGCGCGGACACCTCAAGCGTCACGAGGAGAACCACCTCCCCGCCAAACGCTACCAGTGCAACTTCTGCCTCAAGTCTTTCGCACGCAACGATGTCCTCGTGCGCCATCGCGCCGTCCATCAGCAGGGAGCACGTCCCAGCGACAATAGCAGGAGCGAAGCGGCGCTCAAACGTGCCAGAACAGCCTGCAGGCAATGCTCTGCCATCAAGATGAAGTGCGACGGCAACTTGCCTTGCGAACGATGCCGTGCTAAGCCTGATGGAGGTTTGCAATGTACTTATCGCTCCTCGACTCGCCTTTCGTCGGAAGATTCGCCCCAGCAGGATGCGCCAGAGGACCCATTTCTTCGGATAGAGCATCAGCTGCACCATTCCCAGCAGCAGCCAATAAATCAACAAGAGCTTGGTAACCAGCAAGGGCGCCGCGGGTATAGGCATTTCCAAGAGACTACCCCCCTTGGACCACAGTATCAGCAGTCGTCTCATGCCTGCCTCAGTCCAAGGTCAGCGGACACTAAAGCGATCGACACTCGCTCGAACACGATCCATTACGACTTTGAGGCTTCCGCCGCCTCGTCTTTGGCTGGCCTTTCGAACCCCTTCTTTCTCCGCCAAAATAACCAGCGACAGCAGTATCCGCACCACCATTCCCACCACGAGCCCCCCCGCTTGCAAGAGCACAGGGAACAATCCCAGCCGCATACCGGCCAGCAAGAGACCCATCAGCAAGGAACGCAGAAGTCGGTCGCCCCATCAACTGCCGCTACCTCGACGGCGCAACCGCCGCCGTTCAACGTGCCCTACGAGCCTGTCCCGGGCTTCCTCGAAAGCCCCGACTTTGAGTCATACTGCGGAAATGGCATTTTTGACTGGCTCTTTGCTACGGAGGTCGCGCTGCCCTGGCAGTCCAATGAGGTTGATCAGGCCGGTGCCAATCCACCTCCGGAAGTTCCGGCAGATGGTTCATCAGAGGCTTTTCACGTTTCAATGGCCGCAGATTCTGATGGCGCAGGGGCACAATCATCACAGCGGCCCGCAGCATCGGGCACCGGGGAGTCTCCTGCCTCATCCGGAGCAACTCATCAGTGGCCGAATCGCCACTCCTTGCCCTCGGACCGCAACGGCATCACTCCCGTGATGCTGCCAGAACCGAATAGGGACACAACGGCGTTCGAGAACACATTTCAAGTAACGGCCATGGACGATGGCGCCAAGGGACGCTTGCTTGAACTGCCTCGCCTCGCTGACCTTCCCCCGGACCAGACGGCAGACGCAGAAAGTTGCCTTGCTGCAACACCTGGTCTAACCATGAACCTGTTCGTGCAGCTCTACTTTGAACACTTTGACCGCATCTGCCCGATACTGCATCGCGCCACATTCGAGCCTAGTCGTTGCCACGTCTTGCTGCTCGGAGCTATATGCGCCGTCGGCGCGATGCATTCCTCGATTCCTCGTGCAAACGAGTTTGCGCAGATGCTCATGACGATAGTCAACAGGGCCATCTTTGCATGTCTGCCAAACGACAGCGGCCTAATGCGCAATGTTGGGTATATGCAGGCTCTCCTGCTCAAGTGAGTACGCGTCGCCGCAGTGATTGGCAGTACGACTGGGGCAGCACATCGCTGACAGACGCCTCTCCTATCCGTCTATGCTACCTCTTCAGTTTCAACTTCTTTCGCAGTTGCGGTAATCAGCGTATGTTGGAGCTGGCAGAGTCAGCCCGCTCCCCTCTCACTACGATGACGCGTAAAAGCCGTCTGTTCGACCGATTGCCCAGTCGCAATTCAGCGTCGGCGCACTCTGTCCATCGAGGCGATGCGACTCACTCGTCGTGGCTCGAATGGGTCGAGGAAGAGACGGGGCGCCGCACCGCGTGGTACTACTACATCAGCGATATGGAGCTGAGCGCAGTCTGGAAGTTGCCGCCGAGCTTTGCATTGGACGAGCTCAAGGTGGAATTGCCTCAAGACGACATGAGCTGGCAAGCACCGTCCGCGACTGCATGGGCGGCAAGGAGCGAGAACCGGGCGACGCCCGTTTACCTAGCTCATCTGCATGAAGCCCTTCGGTCAGGAGCGGTGCATGAACTATCAAGGCGCCTCGACGGTCTCCGCGCGTCAAGTACCCAGCGGACAATGTTGTCGTATTCGCTCTGCTCTGTGGGTATGTCGCTTTGGTCGCTGGAATACAGCTGCCTCTCTAGCATCGTAGCTCAAGGCCTAGAAGACTTTGTGCAGATCAGCAGTGGCTTCTTGGAGTCCATGGCGCCCTCTTCGTCTCTTGGCAACGGCAGTGCCAGCAGACCCACAACGCTCCCCTGGCAAGAGCCTCAAGCACACCTACCGAATGCACACGCCACAGCAACCGCCGAAGTCCTCTTGCGCTTCGTGCTTCTCCGCAACTGCATCGACATTGCTGACATTCAGCTTCTGGCAGGGCGCAGTGGCCGCAGGGACGATATGCAGCGCTCCTTTCGCCATCTGCGCTCGCACTTTTTGCAGCACCCACACAAGCTGTGGCCGGCCTTGATCCACTCGGGGCGGATCCTGCATTTGTGCACACACGCCAAAATCGACTCGATGTACGACGGTTGCTTCCTCTTCTACGCCGCGACTGCCTTGTTCGTCTGCGCCAAGGTGTGGCCGGACGTGTACGGTCCATCGCCAGACGGCAATCTTCCGCCTGTGCAGGACCCCGACCGCCACGGACCTTCTGCCATGCACATGCACATGCAACGCCGACAGCTACAAGCTCACAGCCAAAGTCAAGGTCAAGACCAGCCATTTTCACAGCGCGCTAATACGCTCCCGATAGCCCTCGATGGCGACCACCCCGTCTCACTCGAAGAACCCCCGAGTCTCCTCGCCTTGCGTTTCACGCGAGCACAGAAAGCCCAGCTCCCACCGCGGTCCCAGCCGCAACTTCATCAACATGCTTCTTCCGCATCGGCGCAGAACACACCCTCCCTCTCGAGTAGGAATACGCCTACACATACGCACGCGCATGAGCACGCACATCCGGGACCCGCCCCGACGCCGACGCCGACGCCGACGCCAACGCCAACGCTCAACAGCCTCTCTTCCATCGATATTACGAGCCCCGGCGCGCCGGCGCAGGTCCTCCGTCACTATTCGGAGCAATTGCTCTCCCGGCCCGCAACGAGGGCGTGGCCCATTGGCCAGCTGTTGGGTCGTATCATGGGCGAGATGGCCGTCGTGGTTTGTGTTTAATGGTACGCGGCCGCGTCATCTCAGCGCACATCTCTCCGGGAATCCCCCTCACCCCCCCCTACATGTACTCATAGCTTGCATCCGTCACCATACGCATACGCACATCACTCAATGTCAGTCTCTTCCTGCCTTAATTTACTGGCTCCCGGCACATAGAATCAGACACACACAGCCGCACGTCCTTGTAGTCGATATTTACACATTTGATTTCACTTTGCCGTGAGAAAAGTGGGGAGAAAATGTCGTCTTGAACCGAACCGAGACAGCAGGTAGTGTTCTTCGGGTCGGGACTGGCTGAGTGAGTGCACGTATGCGTATGTGGTTCGTAGGTAGTACAATTGAGGCGCACATGCAAAAAGGAGTCAAGGCGGGGTTAGGAATGGCATCAAGGTTGCTCATGAGAGAGGCGTCGTGCGAAAAAGACCAGCGCGGTAGGGCAGCTTGGATGGTGAAAAATTAGCGACGAGAAGTGGGGGCGCGCAGGGGAGCGTCAAGAAGATCGTGATGGGTCGTGTGTTGTGTTGCGTGTCGAGCGAGGCGAGGAATTTACTGGCCGGAAATGTCGTTGTAGAAACGGAGGCCCACAGCGCCGCCGGTAGAGGAGTCGGACTGGGTGACGAGGACATTACCGTAGGTAGCGTCCTCGATGCTCAGATGGTAGTAGGGTCCCTTCTCGCTGGCCTGGTGGCCGAGGAAGTTGGCGGAAATGGCATTCTCGGCGAGGGAGAAAGTCTGGAAGAGCTGCGACGAGTCGTCGCTGTTCGAGCAGTCGTCGAGGACAAACTGCTGCGGGGAGTTGCTGCCCTGGCCGAGGGCGGCGGCGCTGATGCACTTGCCGGGCTGGCCAACGGGCGAAATGTGACCAATGGAAATCTTGCCGCCGTGGGTGTTGTAGCCCATGAAAGAGGGCGTCTTGTTGCTGGTGCAGTTGAGGAAGTGGAACTCGTGTGCGGGGACGCCCTCGCCCGAGGCGCGAGTGGTGTGGAGGATGGGGAGACCGTCGTCGGTCTTGGGGCCGACGAAGGAGACGTAGCCGTGGCCGGACGGGGCCTTGAGGTTGCTCCACTCAAGAGGGCCAGTGTGGACCTAAGCAGGGCGAGAGTTGAGATGGGGAGGAGCGGAGAGAGTTAGCAATGCGTGGCTGGCTGGCTGGCGGGCAGGGGCGATGTCCTCGCGGCGTATAACTCACGCTCTTGCACGAGAGGACACCGACGTCCTTCTCAACCAGGGCAGGTGCCGAGGCTGGGACAGGCGCGGCGTTGGCGGTGAACACCGAGGAGAGGGCCATGGCGGCGAGACCGAAGAGCTGAGTAGAGGCGAACATCTTTGCGGCAGGGAGAGATTGGCGCGGATTGGTTGGGCTGAAGAGCGAGAGGATTAGTGGTAGAGGATGAATGGTCAGGAGATGGTTTGATGAGGGAGAGGAGAGATCGTCGAGGAGGGCGAGAAGGTCGGCCTTCTTATAGCCTTGTTCGCTCTGTCGAGTGTTTGTGCACGCACCAAGTCCTGCGACCCATGCGCTAAGAAGCCCGTGGGCGTCGTTGCTGAGCAGCATGGCGCAGCATACGGACAGCAACGGCTCCCATAGCGAAACGCCCTTGACCTAAGCGTCGCTTTTCCGCACGCGGACTGTGCCCTCGGATCAAGTCGCGGTTGCAATGCGTGCCATGCTTGCCAAGGAAGCTGCACTTTTGCCATGCTGAGCTACTTAGCTGCAGCTACTGACCGTTATGCGAGCGCACACCTTACCGGGCATGGGAGCGCCAGACCCTTGAAGGTCATCAACGCCCATCTCACCTCATCGATGGCAGTGGGCAGAAAAGAGCAAGCGACGGGTGCGGATGCGGCTCGATAGACGTTCTTCGTAGCTGCCCCCGCGTCGAGGTGCGTGCGTCCAGTGCGTCATCCGACCTCTTTCGCCGGACCTCCGTGACACAAGTCGGCGGCAGCGACGGCGGCAGCAGCGGCCTCGACCCCAGCGCAGTTCCAGCCCAGCAGCAGCGGGGTGATTCGGATTCGCAGCCTCGCAGTTGGGCGTGGCCACGAGCACAAGTCGCAAACAGCTCGCAAGTCGGTCGGTGCCTTGAGGCAACCGAGTCAATGTACCGCAACCTAAACCAACCTGCCTCATAAGGGAGGCCAGGCCATGTTATGCTGTGCCATGCCATGCCATGCCTCTCATCATCGGCTCATGGGACACTGGACCCGTGCCAGGGCGGCTGCTCCCGTCGGCAAGTGTCGCCTCCGCGTCGCGGAGTTCGAAGGACTGCTTCGCATGCGCATCAGTCGGTCGGTCTGCCCCGCATGAGTGGGCGCCCACGACTCGCGAGCTCGCACGCAGCCAAGACCTGCGAAAAATCGCCGTCGCGAAGGGGCAAAACAACACTCGAGGGGCGGGCAGAAGGCGAGTGTTGTCGTGTCGTGTCGTCGAGGAGGCGGGCGCAAGTTTCGCAGCTTGCGCTTGCAGCGGTAGGCAAGCCGCCCGCGGCTCTCCAAGCGAGGCTCATCATCCTCCGAGTTCTTTGGTGGCGCCAGAGGTTGGACGCGTCGAGACTGGCGCAGAGCCGCCGCTGCTCACGCTCAGGTGACCACGCGCCGCGCCGCACGCGGAGGCGCAGCAGGCAGGCATTCAAAGGCCTGGCCAGATTCGAGGGACCGACGTTCTTTGTGTGTGCGTTTCGAGCGAGCGGGCCCAAGCAGCCATGGAATGTATGTCCGACTGAGTCGAGTCGATGGGTCTCTCTTGTGTGTCGGCTCGCTGACCGACGAACAAGTCCTCTTACCCGGCGTTGTTCAGGACGTCACAGCGAGGGCGAAACACGCACAAAAACGTCGACGCAGATCCGTCGACGCGATCAACGGAGAAGAGACACCAAGTCTCACGATTCCACCGGAAGCGGGGGCGCGCTGCGTCGGGCCGGTACGGTTCGGTCATCAGCGGGCAGCGGGAAGGGGAGCCAGGTTGCCTTTCGACCCTTCCCTCCCTCCTGACGTCTTGCACTTGCTTCAGAGTTTGCAGCGAAGCGCAAGGGATCATGACGAAGCTTCAATGTGCACAGTACATACTGCCCGTGCACATCGGCTCTAAGCTCTGCACGTGGTGCGGCCGCAGAGATCCCATGAAATCTCCGTGGGTAGCAGACTGTATGCTGAGGAAGTCCTCCGCCCTGGATTGCCCTCGATGTTCCGTCTATCGTAGACGAGCACGGTCCAGCATTTTCTTTGCCGATCTCGCACTTTGTCCTTTGCGCTCTTTCTGAGTCGAGCTGAGTCGAGCTTCGCTTATGGCCTGCTTGCGCAATCGCGACGACGAGTCAGGCAGACTCAGGGCAAAGAAGAAGTGAATCCGTCTCCCACTCGATGTAACGCTGATGCGGATCCGCGAGTGGAAACCAATAAGCATCCTTCCGAACCGTCCAACCCGCCTGCGCCCGGCGCGGCTCCTTCTTGCCAAAGGTCCCGATGTGTGAAGGACCGGGGTCGCAGATACAAGCTACCATCTCGTTGGCCCTACTGAGTCAGCCTTCCTCTCGGCTAGCAGACGGAACGCCGGTGGCTTCTCTGCGCACCTTTTTCGCTGCTCACATAACACGACCAAGAACGACAGTCTGCTCAGCGCCGTGAGGTGACGCCGCTCCGCAGCTCCGAGGCACCTGGCAGGCGCTTACCTCAGTCGTCTGAACAACGGAGTCCAACACTTCCGAGCCATTGCTCCGCTATTGCGACTGCAATGGGAGGTGCGATTCCTGCGCAGTATAGTGTTCCCAGAGGCTGTTCGCCGGGATGCTCTGTGCCTGGGCTAGCAAGTATGTGACCGTCCTTGTGCACCAAAGGGAGCAGAAATTGCGACATAGACTTGCGGAGCCGCCGCCGCCGTGAACCTGACCTTGCTACATCGGGCGCAGTAGACGAACAGAGCCACTAGCTGGATGCTGGTGGAATATATATGCTCCGGCGAGGGCTGTAATTAGTTGTGGGATCGTCGCTATTCCCATCTCATCGAACTGATTGTAAACTGGTAGACTCGATTTGGCGGAGCAACTTGCCATTCGGCGCCGTGCGGGCCGACCGATGCCGACGCCACGTGAGCAGCACCCCGCGGGTCTGTCTGTTATGGCTGCTGCACTGCTGCACTGCGCCTGCGCCTGCGCCTACCCCACACTGTCCAATGCCTCGGCTGGCTGGCTCGTGCGCTTCAGTCAAAGTTGCACAGTGGCAAAGTGGCCAAATGGCCCTCTTCAACTCAACTTGTGCCTGACTCGCGCTCATTCGGCCAAGGGCAAAGGAGGATCCCGCCTCGTCTGAGTACGCTACGATTCACAGTCGCAGCAAGCCAGGCCAGGCCAGACCAGGCGCCCAGGTCAATACCAAGTGCTAGGCGTGTCTCGTATGTCTTTTCTGTCCACCATTCTTTGCTCATCCAACTGCCTCGCACCTACGCATACACACACACATCTTCTCCCGCCAGTGACCACTACCTCCTTCAAGATGACACCCTCACGCGATGACCCTCCCGGTGGCAACCCAGACTCTAAGCGTCAGCGTCTGGCAAAAATTGCCGGCCAGCTGGGCGCCGCCGTTGCGCCAAGCTTTCTCGCTAGGTCTTACCCTCATACCGAGGCGGACCACAAAGTCCACTCCGCCTCCGCCGCTCCGTTTGTACATGACACCTCTTTGTCAGGCAGCCGTCCCGCCGCAGCCTCCTCGCCCGCCAATGAACGTCTCCTCGCCATCTCCAAGCAACTCGGCGGCGCCATTTTCTCATCCTCCTCTTTCACTTCCTCTACCATCCCACGACCGCGCAGCATCAATCCGCACTTGACGCCACACGACGAGGCCAAGCAGTGGGAGAAGCTCCCCAAGTTCCGAGACTTGCCATCTGAAGGAGGGTGGCCCGGGTGCGCTTGGCAAGTCTGGGGAAAGGGTGATCAGTTGGGCTGTCTCAATTTGCTTACCGATGCTGTACGTGCGCAGGCGGCCAAGGAGGAAATCAGGGTGAGTAGGCGATTGTTCAGTGACACGCTCACCCCAGCCAGACTTACTCACATTCACCCACCCCCTCTCTCATCTGCTTCCTGCTCCGAAATAGACTGGCCACTCCATTTCCCTCTCTTGGCCACTGCACTTGCCAGCCCAACCGGGCTTTGGACGCAAAGCCCTCACTCACCGCCGGTGGGCCAAGTCCAGCGAGTACTACACCTCGCGGCGTACGGCGGCCATTGAGGCACGTCGAAACCAAGGACACGGGCAACCGCAAGACCGCTCCGAGGCAGAGAATCCCGCCAAGGGACCCGTCTCGGACGATGAGATTCACATCAATACCCAGAGCGGTTCCCAGTGGGATGGTTTCAGCCATTTCGGCCACTTTGCGCTCAACTGCTTCTACCAGGGTCGGACCCGCCAAGAGATCCAAGGTGCTTTTGAAGAAAAGGCGCCCCAGGAGAGTCCACTGGGCATACATGCGTGGGCGAAGGGTGGTATCGCAGGAAGAGGCGTGCTCCTCGACGTGTGGGGGTGGTTGCAGAGGAACCACGACGGCGGCAGGCCGTACGACCCGACAAAGTCACATGCACTCACCCTTGAGACGCTCCAGGAATGTGCGCGTGCTCAGGGCGTGCGCTTCCGGCAGGGTGACATCCTCCTTGTTCGCACAGGGTGGATTCAAGCATACACAGAGGCAGATGAAGGGGAGCGAGCAGTAATCTCCAGTGGCCGTGAGGGATACGTGGGCGTTGAGCAGGGGGAGCACGTGCTCGAGTGGCTGTGGGACAATCACTTTGCGGCCGTGGCGAGCGACTGCCCCGCCTTTGAGCGGTGGCCCTGTCCGCTCGGCGCCACACACCTCCACGAAACGCTACTGTAAGTGCGAGCTGTGCAAAGCGGTCGAGGATTGCGCGCGGGGGTCCACTGACACTGATATTCCGACCCCAACTATGACGACGCAGCGCCCTCTTTGGCATGCCCATCGGCGAGATGTTCGACCTGGAAGCACTCACAGAGCACTGCCAACGCACCCGGAGATGGACCTTCTACTTTAGCTCATGGCCACTCAACCTCTACGGAGGCGTAGCCAGCACAGCCAATGCCGGAGCCACCTTTTGAATAGGATCGGCGCCCGGCCCCCACTGTACTCATCACAAGGCTGATCCACCTCTTCCGTATCCGACCCATCTCGAATGCATGTATTGATGCTGTCCCTTCCGCTGCCGATGGCGTGAACATCTTGGCCTCGCGGTGATGGCACAGAACAGCGACGACGAGCTCAGCAGGCATTCCGTGCCTCGCCGCTTGAGGCCACACGAAAACGCCAAAGCAGGTAAGTCGGGCTGGCGCGTAAAGTCGGCTCCCGCTGTACCCCCCCGGATGGCAGACACGCCTCGGAGTTCGTCCGAGCCTTGGCCTCCCGGGCTGTCTGCAAGCATCTACACCGCTCGTTTTGCCGGGGGACAAGACGAGATGAGATAAGATTCCACTCCTGGTGCCGTGGCCTTGGCCTTGCGCAGTCTTCGAGCAGACGGCAAAGGCGTACCGGTGCGATGTCCTCGTAAATTGCATACATGCGTACGGGCACAGCGCCGTGCTCGCGCCGTTGCCGCCCGCGTTCACAAAACGGTCAGGGCGGTAGGGTAGGTATATGCGGTGGTGGCGCAGCCGTGTACTGTGCGTGTCTCCGTCAGCCGTACGGCCGACTACTCCTGCGCTCGCTGCTGGTAAGAGCGCATCGCATCGTCCAAGGCATTCATCCGGAAGATTCGCAGTCAGCCGGGCAAAACACGCGGCCGCGGTCCGGGACTCGGACTAGACCACGCGTCGCGTCTCGCCTCGCCTCGCCCTCTTCGCGGCGATTGTTGCTCAAAAACGCGGCGACCTACAAATTGGCGCGTGGCACGCCACTAGGGTGTTGCTTGAGACAAAACTTCCCTCACTGCACAGCACCGCACTGCGACGTACCATGAGGATGGATTGTATCACACAATGCAAGGCGCGGGGCACGATCGCGACTTCTGAAGAGAGGCCGTACATGGAATGAAGAAAGGCCGAAAAGAAGAGAAGGGTAGAGGCGGCCCGAGAGCGAGATAGGCGTTGGCAGAAGGGGGAAGAGAGGGACCCTTACGAGCGTACTTACATGCTGCTGACGAGACTCAAATACCCGGATCTCTGAGGTGACGGTACATAGAAGAGGAGATGGTGCCCCCCCACTTCAGACTGATCGCACATCAACACGGCCTCGTACACATTCTGACCTCCAATATCTTCAGGCAACCCCCTCATACCTACGCCTAGACGCATACTTTCACAAAGATGCCTTCTGCTATACCCATGCCGAAGCACGCTCCCCCAGCGGACAGAATCCACGATGGCAAGACGAAAGCCCCATCGAATGACTCTATGCTGCGAGGTGAAGACTTTGACATCGACGCTCGCTCCGGGTTCCTGCCCTTTGAGATGCCGCTAGAGCGTTTCCCCGACGCGCTAGAGGAGAGCAGATGGGACCGTCTCCTCGCGGAAGCCAAGTCCGTCAAGCTCAAAATCAACGGCGGTGGTATCGACACCGACGAGGCAGAGCGCAGGCAATGTCGCCAGTGGAGGCGCCGTGCGCGGCAGATGCCCGTCGTGCTACCCTCGGAGAAGCTGCGCAACGACGTGCGCTATGCCCGGCGAGGTCACGTCGTCTTGTCCTTCTTGGCGCACTTTTACTTGCATTCGCAGCCGCAGCCGCAGCCGTCCAAGCCTATGCGCTCGTCTTTCCCGCTGTCCGCCGACAACCACGCACATGCATCCTCCAGCAACCACCAAGAGGATGTCGAAGATGCCCAAGACGCTGCAGCAGAGGCCGAGGGCAGGTACATCGCTCGCTTGCCCGCCTCCATCTCTGCGCCGCTGCTCTTGCTCTCGTCGCAGCTCGACGTTCCCCCTGTCCTCACGTATGCCGACACCGTCCTGTGGAACTGGCGCTTGAGAGATCCGAAGCTCGGCCTAGTGGCAGACAATGTCGAGATCGTAGAGACGTTTAGCAGCACTCGGTCCGAGGAGCACTTTTTCCTCACTAGCTTGCTCATCGAGCTGCGCGGCGTTGCCGCTCTGGATCTGATGCGCGCTACTTTGGAGGAGTGCTATCGAGGTGATGCCCGCACCAAGCAGCAGAGAGTGACAATGTACCTCGCGACGCTCAAGGACATCATTGCCGCGCTTCAGAAGATCCTGCATGATGTTCGCACGGACTGTGATCCCCCTACCTTTTACTGGGGTATTCGCCCATGGTTCCGCGGCGGAGACTCTTCCCCTCACGAGGTCAAGGGCTGGTGCTACCCCTCGTCAGCAGAAGAAGACGCCATGGATCTGGCGCCTCGAATCTTTACGGGCCCCTCGGCGGGGCAGTCGTCGATGATCCACGCGCTCGACGTCTTCTTCGATGTCGACCATGCTGGAATCAAGTCCCGCACTACGAGGCCACCCCTCAAGGCCGTCAAGGTCGTTGGTTCACTTGGTCAAGTCACTGCAGACGCCACGTCTTTGCCGCCAGACGCGACGTTCATGCAGAGGATGCAGCTCTACATGCCCGGGCCGCACCGTCGGTTCCTCACGTACCTCCAGAATCTGCCCGTGGACGACGACGACGACGACGACGATGAGGCAAAGGCACTCACAACAGCCTCGGCGAGCCCGCCGCCGACGCCATTGCGTCATCTGGCTATGCGTACACTGGCAAAATCACCGGAAGACGCCTTGCCTCGAGCATACGACGAAGCGATTCGGGCCTTGAGGTCACTGCGAGACGAGCATATGCGCATCGCGACGCTGTACATTGTGATGCAAGCGCGGGCGCAGCCTCCGAGGGAGTACGCCGCGTTGACTGCCGAGTTTGTGGGTAAGACGCTGGTGGATCGTAAGGAGGAGGGGTCGCAGCCCGAGGGCGAGTCGACGATGGCAACGGACGGGTCGGAAGGTGCCGATGGAGCCAAGGGGACTGGGGGGACAAGTCTGGTGCGCTTCTTGAAAGACTGTCGGAAGCATACGATTGAGACTCTCCTCGGTAACCAAGGCGGTCAGCGCTAGGCGTAGAATGCGTCGAAAGGAGCTTGTCTCACTGCATATGGATATGCTCTGCCTTGGCAGCTAGACGTCCACATTACCACCACGCCTTGTACATGCCTGCATTGCAATATAGAATCGTGTCCTCAATTGGCTGCATGCTCATTGGCTGCATGCTCTTCTTGTGGGATATCACAGCTGATTAGCTACTTCGGCGACCGATTGTGTCTCTCGTGAGTCGCCGTCATGGATATCGGGCCTTGGCGCTTGCGTCCGTGTCCTTTGATGCCTTACGAGATCCTTGCCTCATTGATGTTTGTTTGAATGACTGGCGGTGGCACGCCTTGGACGCCCTGGCAGATTTGCTGGTGCTTGATCGCGGAGCTTACCGATTCCGCGATTGTGAGTTGTGTGCCTGGCGGGGAGTGAGGCACAGGTTAGCATGGGCACTGACCTCTCGCTCAACTGAGTCAGCGGAAGGCGGAATCCGACGCGCCACCGGCTGACGCTGACCGCGCCACATTTCCGGGCCAGGCCGCCGCCAAGCCAGTCAGGCACTAGGGCTGTGTTCCCCGAGCCCCGATCGGGCAGTCACCCACCCGCAACCCCACCCACACTCTCTCCGCCGGCAAGAGGCTCGTCCCCCAAGGCAGGCGGGCGGACGGATCCATTGACGGACGGCGTCTGAGCGGCTCAGGCTGGTCAGCAGATCAGGTGAGTGTGGGCCATTGCAGTCGTGATTGAGGGCTGGGTGAACCCTTTCCATGCGTACCTACAGTCGATCCGCACAGAGCGTCTGGGGCTAGAAGGCGCTAGTACCAGTCGTTCGATCCAACTTTCCCTCGAACGTCCATCTTCACATCTCCACCATCTACCCTCTTCATCACCGTAGCACAGCGCGCTCGTGACTCGCCGTGTCCATCTACTCCTCTTCTCGCAGAGCCATCAGTCCATCTACCGCTTTAATCCACCCGCACGGCCATCTTGAGTTGCAACATTCTCCGCACCCATCCCTTGTGGCCTCGACATCATGAGTGCCACGACGCCCACATCTTCGTCCTCGTTCGCCCCCTCGAACTCGACGTCGGCATCCCCCAATAATAGCACCATTGGCTATTCACCGCCCGAGCAGTCCTCCTCCTCCTCCGGGGGCAGTCAGCCGCTGAGCGTATTCGTGAGTGTCCCAAAAGCCCGCGCCTGGTGTCGATGCTTCGGGATGGGAGCATGTAGTTTGCGACGGCTCTTCGTTGGAATGGTCTTGGTCGTTCGTGCATTTCGTCTATTGTAGAGCCCCGAGCCGATGCCGTGCCATCGGCACAGAGTGTCTCTGTGCCATCTAGAGCATACCTTGCAGCCCCGAGGCAAGCACTACGACACGAGTCACTCGGCCCGCCATCGTTCGGCCGTCGTCCGGCCATCGTTCAGGTGTCTTCGTTTCGCTCGCCACATGTGCGCACCTCTTTCACATCTCCAACCTCCAACTCACGAATCATTGCCGGCAACACCCTGTCCGTGATCCTCTCCCGATCTTCCCCTCTGCTGCGGTATTCCTTTCTTTCTCCCATCTCTGCCCTCATCATCTTCAACACTGCCTCCTGCCTCAGACTTTCGTCATTGGTTAGTACCTGCGCCTCCGTTTCTAACCGTCGCACATGCCCCCACCTTTTTTCTCCCTGCTACACTCGTGCTTTCTTCACAAGAAGCCACAAGTCGTCCTGCTGGTGCCACGAGAATACCCGAGCAACGACAGCCTCCCAACTAACACCTCGTCTTCAAGCAACTCCACGCAATCAGACGGGGCCATGACCAATGGCACAGACACCAGCAGTAGCAACTCCAGTAGTAACTTCTCACCTTCCATTCCTCTTCCCTTTTTTGCATTTGCACTCGCAGCCATCGCCCTCTTTATCATAGTCGTCGCATTCGTCCTGCTGCGCATATGCATGCGCAACCGGCGCCTCCGACGCATGGGTATATGGCCTGAAGGACCCATCGACCGCCTCTTGGGCGGCGGCGCTGGTATGTCGACCCGAGAAGTTGAAGACACTACCATCCCACCGAAACTCTGGGAGGCCAAGATTGCCCCACCATCAAGTTCCGGAAAAGGTGGAGGGACATACGGCGCTTATGGTCAGGGTGGATCCTGGACCAACCTCGTGCCAATTGCGGCATCGCTGCCGACGAGTTTGTTCATCAGCACCGGGGCCGCCGAGATCCTCGAAAAGGAGAAAGCCGAGGAATCGAGTCCAACGAAAGCTGCAGCGCCTGCAGAAGGCCTCGGGAAGACCAAAGACTCGGACGAGGCCACTATCACAAAGGAGGGGGGCGAAGAAACAGAGAAGGATGGTCCAGAAGAAGAGAGGATACCAGGCTCTGTCAACGTCTCGGTGCTCATCGCCATGCCCTCGCCGCCTAAGAACGACGGGGAAGAGCTCCCGGAGCTTATGATTGGTACCGCTGCTGTGCCCATCTACACTCGCATCAATCGCCCATCGGCAGCTACGCAATCTATGTCGGGCAAGAAGAAGGTCGTCGATAACTCGGAGCTGGACGACGTATCGTCATCGATAGACCAGCCTATCGGCGTCTTGTCACACGGCTCGGCGGCATCGGGTGCATCGCCATCGGGTTACTTTTCGAGCAAGGAATCCGAGCTCAGAGCGTCCTCGCCAGCGGTCACTACTGCACATCCTACAAAGACGCAGCTCTTGGCTCTGTTTCGCGCCGCTCAAGCAGCAAAAGAGCGGAAAAAGGAATTGGGAACGCAAGCTGTCAAGCCCTCGGAGCCTGCAGACGCCGCCATGGATGCTGAGGGAGAGGGCGAAGTCGAGTCCGAAGCTCTGGCTCGGGAGCGGCCCGACACGGCCGTCGACACGGTGCGCACATCTACCGAGACGCCCACGGGCCACGTGCGGCCATTCGGCGCCAGCATGACCAGCGCTTCGGCCCAGAGTCCTCTGCATCAAGCGCACGGACAGGATGATAGCAGCGAACCTCCCAGCCGCACAATTGAAATGACCGGCGATCCCCTGTCGTCGACGGCGACTTCCCTCCCTGCAAGACCTGCACCTGTACACGCATAATTTGCGTTAGCACCATGCTTGCTCCTCTTAACGAACACCACCCACCTCGCCTGTCTTTGATACCCGCGACTTGCGCAGCAGCGCATCTCTCTCCACGTCTCGCACCTACTCCTGTACTATCCAACTTTCTGTACTGTCACCATCACTTCTGCCAGATTCCGTCTTTTGTTGTGCTTGCTGCGTTTGTCTGTTCACCTCTCTGATCCAGGATTTGCTCTATTTCAGTCATTCGTCGTCGTCGTCTAAACTCACTCGACCTGAAACCACATGAAACATACTATTGTAGTATATCGCTTGCATGACACGAGAGGAACAATACAACAAAAAGGAAAACAAGGCACTCTTGACCACTCGACTCCACGTCCTCGCCCGCTCCCCCACTCACATCGACATGCTTCGAACACGACTTCCTCCCTCGGTCGGCTCCAGCGGCTGGTCCACTGCTGCCTCGCCGTGTTCCACTGGTGGCTCGGCGGGAGCGGGAGCCGGCGAGGCACTGCTGGTGTTCCCGAACCCAAACAGCCCACCGAGGAACCCTGCTGCGCCCGCGATCTTGCCCTCTCCCTCCGCAGCAGCGCCCTGCAGCTCCTGCACGTCGAACCCTGGCGGACGCTTGAACGTGTACCCTACAAATGCCAGCTGCTTGCGCATCTCGAGGAGGCGCTCCCCGTGGGCACGATCCCGGAGCATAGGGTCGCGCGCGACTTCCTGTGCAGGGACAGCGGCGGGCGCTCCCCCACCACCAGGAGCGCCAGATGCCGCCGGGGGAGGAGCAACAGCGCCCGGAGCGGGAAGGGGCTCATCGTCAATGTCGTCTTCGAAGTGCTTTGTATCTGCTGGATGGGCCAAATCCGGGCGGAAGGGCGTCTTCTGCCGGTGTAGTGCAGACCAGTCGATGCCCTTGAACCACGGGTGGCTCATCAAGTCCTCGGCTCCGTCTTCCAGGCCTGAGGCTGAGCCCGAGCCCGAGCCCGAGCCTGTGCCGGAAGCGTCCAATCCGCTCGCGAAGCCGCTCTGCTGCCGCGCATTCTGGAGCATTGAGTTGGGCCTGCTGACACTCGCGCTACTGGTACTTCCCAGGCGGTCTTCGCGCTCGCAGATGAGCCTGGAGATGAAGTCCTGCGCCTCGCGCGAGACCTTGGGTTTGGGTGGGAAGCGCAGCGTCTGTTTCCAGTTGAGGATCTTCTGCCGCGTCAAGTGGCGGGACTTGCTCACAAAGGGTGGGTAGCCGTACAGCATCTCAAAAACGATGACGCCCAGGGACCACCAGTCGCAGCTCTGGTCGTAGCCAAGGGCTCGCAGCACCTCGGGAGCCATGTAATTGTTTGTTCCCACCACGGAATAGGCAATCTTCTTCTTGTTCTTATCGCGGAAGGTCAGCACGTGCGTCAGAGGCGTACCATCGGGGTTGCGGTCGCTCATGACGTCGTCGAGCTCCTCTGCATTGAGCTGGCCGCCAGCGGCGTTGTTGCCTGCTCTTCCAGTCCGACGTGGAGGAAGTCCACGCGGCTGTCGTGCGCCGCCCGCCCCTCCCCCAGCGTCGTCCAAGTCGATGCCGTGCTTCCTGAGCAGGTTGCGCCGCTGCTGATCATAGTAGGCGCCGTCATGCGCCCAATGGAAGCTCTGGCAGAGACCAAAGTCGGCGAGCTTGATGTGGCCTTCGGCGGTAAAGAGGAAATTGTCTGGCTTGATATCGCGGTGAATGTACCCAAGACGGTGAGCTTCGCGGATGGAGAGGATCATCTCGGCGACGTAGAAGCGTGCGAAATCTTCCGCAAAGATGTCCTTCTCGATCAAGAGATTAAGTAGGTCACCGCCGCCCATGAACTCCATGATCAGGTACAGATGGTCCAAATCTTGGAAGCTGTAGACGAGATTGACGATCCAGCGGCGGCTGCCGCTGGCGCTTGCACTCGTCATCAGGTCGCGCTCAGCTCGCACATGGCCTTCTTGGCCCTTGCGCAGCATGTCCGCTTTGCGAAGCTGCTTCATCGCAAAGAGCTGACCCGTGTGCTTCTCGCGCACCAGTGCCACCACGCCAAAGGCGCCATGGCCAATGGTCTTGAGCTTGACAAAGGAGTTGGCGCTGACACGCGCCCGCACGTCGCGCAAATGCTCCGTCTCTCGGGAAAGCCAAGCCTGGCGTATGAGCTCCTTGCTTGCATCGGGAATGCGCAAAGCCGCCAATTCACGCTCCAGGCCAGCTCGACGCGTCTCACGAGCTGCTGGCTTCTTGAGGATACCGTAGTACAAGTTTTCAAAGTAGATCTTGGCTGCAACGCTCTTCTCGACGGTGGTGAGACTAGGGCGCAGGGCACGGCCCGCGGCTTGGACCATGGGCTGAGAAAGCTCGCTGAACTTCAGGGCAGGCATTCCTCCCGGGGGTGAGGAAGCGGCCTCCTTGACAAGGATTGACGCAGGACGCTCTGGCGAGGGAGGCTCAAACATCCTGTTGATCTTGTTGGCAGCGATAGCCGCCGGAAGGCCGTCGATGGCAAGCTTCTCCATCCGATCCGCCTCATCAAGCTCATCATTCGACTTTGGTGGCACTGCCTCCTCCACCATTTTGTAAAGCATGAAATCCGGGGCCTCGGCTTGGCGGGCCGCATTAGGACTCGGCGTGGCATTCACGAGGACGGTGCCAGCGGTGTTGGATCGAGGCATCATGGGCGGACGAGGTCCTCCACACTCTGCTCCGATCGGCGGAGGTGGTGGAAGATTATCGAGCTCCTCAGAGTCTGCCCCGCGTCCTTCCTCTGCGATGTCATTGAATTGGGCCGCCCAAGGCGCTTGCTGTGCATTCAGGAGTGCACGGGGGCTCGTGCCTGGCGTCGAGGGGCTTTCCGTCCTGGGCTCCTGCCGCAACGTCTTGACAGAGCCATGCCCTGCTGTACCAGCGGTGGTACCAGTCCCGGCTGTGAGTGTACTGGCCGTGGTAAGACTGGAAGGCTGTCCATTCACAATGTGAAGCTGCCGAGGCTGATCCCGGATGAGGGAATCTTGGTGCATAGCTGCTTGAATCTGAGCTATGGCTTCTGCTTGGTTTCGGGCAGCCTGCAGACGCAATGCTTCCTTGATTGGCACAACCCAGGCAGGGTCTGCAACCTTGCCCATGCCATCACGACCCCATTTGCTGAGGATGGCTTCGGCTTGTTCAGCGTCGCTTGCATGGGCTGCATGCACAAATGACTCGGGCCGAGGCGACGAGACCATATCGATGCTGATCCGCTTCTTGGCTGCGCGTGGTCCAGAAACTAGGTAATTGGATGCAGCAGAGGTCGGTCGCGAGTCGTACGAGCCTGGAAGGCCGCCTTCGACATCTGGCATCGCTGCGGCGCCGCCCTTTGGAGCGCTACCGGCCCCTGCAGCCTTGCGCAGAGGACCAGTGGCCCGGCTGAGGGTCGCCCGAAACTTGGAGGGACTGGCCTCGAAGCGCGAATTCACACCCTGTACCTGTCTGTCGTTTGCGAGCTGCATGATATCAAAGAAGCCCTTGTGCATGAATGCGCTGCCCTTGGTTGTTCCGCCGGCCCTGCCAGATTGTCCGGGGGCATAGCCTGAATCTGGAGCTGGAAAGCTCTGGAAACGGGAGGCTGCCAGGCGGGAAGGAGTTGGCCGGGGCTGGCGAGCGGTGTCGTATGGGTTGGCCGAAGGGGGAGTATTATCATATGATGACTGATAGTGGTAAGGCATTGCGGCTCCAGGGGGCAGATTATTGGGAGGTCCCCCAGGTGAGACTTGCGAGGCCCGCTGCTGGTTCGCGGGTGGCGAAGGAAAAGGGATGCCAGCTGCTTCTGGGGAACGTCTAGGTGGCGGTAAAGACTGGCGCTGAGGCCTTTGAGAGGCTGCGTTCCACCTGGCCGATGGAGACACGGGTGGCTGTGGCGGTGATTGTACGGGTGTCATCGTGTCCTGGTATTGGTATGGATGTAGCTGGCTTTGAGGTGGGAGGATGTATGATGGAGCCATACGTTGCTCCGCTTCGTACCAAGCGGGAGAGGACTGGGGTTCGTCGAGGTATGGGTACCCTGATCTGTTGGCAGCGAGATTCCCTTGATCAGCTCGAGACGAAGGCTGGAGAGCCCTCGGGCCCATGGGGCGTGCCATTGCGGGCGGCTGGTGTCAGAACGGACAAGTGGGCGGGCGGCTCGAGATGAGCGCGGCTCGCAATGTCTACGCCTGGCGCTCGGTTGGCTTGGTGCTTTTACTCGACGTCGGCTTTATGCGATTCAGCACGTCTGGATTGCAGGCGAGAGGCAAGAAGCGAGAGAAGGGCCAAAGAGAGTGAGCGTCAGCTCAAAGGTCTGATGGACGCACACACCTGCTGTACCGAGGTTTGAGCCTGTCACGGGCGGGGGCTAGCCGACGGGCCCGAGCGGGCAGGTCATGGCGTGGGCTGGAGCTCTGACAGCCTTGAGCTGTGTCAAGTAGGAATGAGCCCACGACAGCGCTTGCGAGGCAGGGGCCCCTGTCCGCGGCGCATTCCGTCATTGCCTATATCCTGCCGACTCACCTTGTGCAAGCTCGATGGAGATACGAAGTCGCACCCGGTTCAAGGTCAAGGGGAGAAAGATTGGAGGCAATCAAGAACCAAAGTAGTGGGGCAAGTGCCAAGACGAAGCAAGCTGTTACTTCGGAGACTCTGCAGTAGAATAAGGCAGTGAAACAGGCGGAGGTTGTCTAGGGCGGCAGCGATGACGACGGAGAATAGCACCTCACTTTCTTGATCAAGCCGGCCTTTGCTTCGTCGGAGAGGTTCAACAACGGCCCCGTTCCCTTTGCCGGTCAAGCCGTCACAAGGTAGCCTCGCCTCGTTCGCACTGTTTGTACTTAGCCCCTATTCACCTACGTCACGCCGGAGAAACGTCCTCCTTCCGCCGTTCCTCTCCTGCTCCTCCTGCTCCTCTTGGACCCTGTCCTGTCCTGTCCTGTCCTGTCCTGTCCTGTCCTGTCCTGTCCTGTCCTGATGTGCTCCCATTCACGCATAGGAGGGCGTCCGTGCGCACCCCACGCCCACCTGCTCCCACGGCGCTGATGCCCGGGCCTGCACGATCCTGCAGCACGCGTTTGCGAGGCAGCGAGGCAGCGACGCTGGAGATGCCGCTGCTCCCACAAGCATCAACAAAGAAGGGCAACAGAACGGAGCGGCCGCGTCGTCGTCCCTGTCTCACAGTCATGCCGTTTCAGGGGCTTCTCTGTCGACGGGCCTGTCTCACGAATTTCCGAGAGGCTTCAAGGCGCTCGACCAATGCAGCGGGACCTGGTTCGAGTCGGCGGAGCGCGGCAGTCGGGCGAGTGCACCACGGCGCTCACAGCGTACTTTGCGCAAATCATTGGAATTGGCTCTTCGAAAGCCAAGACAGGGGGCTAGAGACTGGAAACGAAACGAAAATGGAGCGACGCAGGTAGAGGCGTACAGTTCGGAAACAATGGTCATTGTAATGGTGGTTGGCGATATTGAAGCGGGCAAGAGCGCAAAACACTGGAGGTAGACCGAGGGAGAAAATATGCTTCGGCGCAGGATCGAATGTGGCGCGGACATCAAGTCGGGGCAAATGGGGATGTGCAGATGTGTGTGTGTGTGTAGACGGAGAGAGAGTGAGAGAGAGTGAGGGAGACGAAACACTACAGGACTAATAGACAAATGGCGATAGGAGGCAGAGCGATGCGGAATACGACGCGGCAAATAGGCGCGGCAAGGTACGAAGCAAGGCGAGGCAGCTCTCGACGTAGCTCTGCCGGCGCAAACCCAACCAACAACTTCAATGCAGCACCGCTTGACGGTGGTCCTTGCGCTTGTTCAGAGTCACTTGCCGGATCGCCGTCAACAGGTCGAGTTTCCGCAGCGGCTTCGAGCAGTAGTCGTCCATGCCGCTGGCCAGACAGCGCTCCTTGTCGCCCTTCATCGCATGCGCCGTCAAGGCAATGATCGGCGTCCGGGGCTGGCCCGTCGTCTCCTCGAATTGCCGAATGCATCTTGTGGCCTCGATACCAGACATCACTGGCATCGACACATCCATCAGCACAACGTCGTACCGCTTCGTCGTCACTGCATCCACCGCTTGCTTGCCATCGCTCACAGACCGCACCTTGTGGCCCTCCCGCTCGAGCATTCGTCGAGCAATGACAATGTTTACCCGATTGTCCTCGCACAGCAGAATGTCGTAGACTTCCGTCGCATTTCCGCCCGAGGGAGCTGCAGCCGAGGATTCCAACGAGGGAAGCAAGGCGTAGTATAGGTCGGCCAGCGTCGTCGGGGTGTTGATGTACGAGGAGATGCCGTGGTCCAGGCAGTACGTCAGATTCAAGGTGAGCATCGATGGTGACACCAGGTTGATGGGAATATACCGCAGGTGCTCCACTGTCCGCAAATCTTCGACCACCGCAAGAGAATCTGCGATGATGGCATCGATTCTGGGCATGCCCTTTGCTTGTTGCGAAGCATCTTCCACGCTGTGAACCGTAAATGGCTTCAGGCCCAGCTCGACCAGCATGTCCTGAACGCCCGTCGAGTCCCGAAGCGTGTCGAGGTAGAAGATGTTCCTTCCTGCGTAGGGGCGAATCTTGTCGATGATCTGCTCTGGCCCGACGGCGTCCAGCTTCACCACCATGGTGAAGAAGAAGTCGGAGCCATGGCCATAGTTTGACCGCACCCACAAGTCACCGCCCATCAGGTTCACCAGTCGCCTGGAAATGGACAAACCAAGACCTGTGCCACCGTACTTGCGCGTGGTGGAGCCGTCGGCCTGACAGAATGTATCGAAGATGACGTCGAGCTTGTCTTGCTTGATGCCGATACCCGAGTCGGATGCGCAGAACTCGAGCATAGCCTCTGTCGGCGACACCAGCTTGGCAAGAGAGCACTTGAGAGCAACCTTTCCGCCCGCTTCCGTGAACTTGACCGCGTTGCCGATCAAGTTAGTAATAATCTGCTTGAGCCTGAGAGCATCACCAATGAGCGGGTCGGGGCAGTCTGGTGCCACCTCGTACATCAAGTTGAGCTTCTTCTGCGTGGCTCGCACGGAGAGGGTCTTGAGCACGCTGAAGACGATGCCGCGCAGAGAGAAGGGAATCTCTTCGACGTTCATGCGGCCTGCTTCAATCTTTGAAATGTCGAGAATGTCGTCGATGATGGCCAATAGGTTGCCGGCAAGTGTCGAAACGGTGACGAGGTTCTCTCTCTGGCTACGAGAGAGCTCCGTCTCCAGGGTGAGGGCCGTCATGCCAATAATGCCGTTCATGGGTGTCCGAATCTCGTGAGACATGTTCGCCAGGAACTCGGACTTGCTTCGATTTGCGAGCTCGGCTGCCTCCCTTGCTGCCGTGTTCTTCTGGATCGAGTCGCGCAGACTGTACACCATTTGGTTGATCTTAGTCTTGAGAGAGTCCATTTCTCCAGAAGCCTCAACGGTGACGAAGCGGGAGAAGTCGCCATCCGTCGCTGCGGCCGTGATCTGTGCGAACGCCCTGACCTGGGACGTCAGGTTGTTGGCCATGATGTTGACATTATCGGTAATCTCGCCCCACTTTCCGCGGATGTCCTTCTTCTGCGCTTGGACGCCGAGCTTTCCTTCCGTGCCTACTTCTCGGGCGACGCGGGTCACCTCGGAGGCAAAGAACGAGAGCTGAAGGGCGGTAGTCGTGCAGGGATGGGGGAGCAAGAGCGGTGAGCCGGCGAAGAGCAACGAATTGAGCGATCGCGCTGAGCAAACTCACCTGGTCAATCATATTGTTGATGGTGTCGACCAGATCCAGGATCTCGCCAGATACTGAAATGGTCACCTTTTGCGTCAGGTCACCCTTTGCTACGGCAGTCGTAGCGTGGGCAATTGTCCGTACTTGCATCGTCAAATTGGCCGCCATTGTGTTGACCGAATCTGTGAGGTCCTTCCATGTCCCACCGACATTCATGACTGTGGCTCTGCCTCCGAGCTTGCCCTCGGTACCGACTTCTTTGGCGACCCGTGTGACCTCTGTCGAGAATGTCCGGAGGGACTCCACCATGTTGTTCACAGTCAGCTGCGAGAGGGCAATGGGGGGGTAAGAAGGTGCGTTAGCGGGCAAGTTTCACCGCGTGCCCAAGGTGCAGCCGCAGAGCAACTTACCTTGAGATCAAGGAATTCGCCGCTGACTTCTACGTTGATCGTCTTGGACAGGTCGCCCTTTGCGACTGCAGTTGTGACTGTGGCAATGGACCTGACTTGGGTTGTCAAGTTGCTTGCCATCATATTGACCCGCTCAGTGAGGACCTGCCATTGGCCCTTGACGTCATCGACGTTGGCCTGACCGCCCAGACGACCCTCCGTACCGACCTCGACGGACACCCGAATAATCTCATCGCTGAGTCTCTTGAGCTGCCGAACCATGTTGTTGACGGTGAGTTTGAGATCCAGGATCTCTCCCTTGACGTCCACATTGATGAATTCGGTCAGGACGCCCTCGGCGACGCACTTGGTGACCCGAGCGATTTCTCGCACCTGCGAAGTCAGATTGTCGGCCATCTTGTTGACGTTGAGGGTCAAGTCTTTCCAGGTACCCTCGACATTGGGTACAACAGCTTGGCCGCCGAGTTTGCCGTACGTTCCGACTGTTCGTACATGCAGGGCAGGTGGCCGAAGCAGAGGGTTCAAGAATGTGAGACACGAGAGCAGAGGAGGTCCGTTGCAGGGGCAGGCAGACGGTGCGGCCACTCTGTCCGGACCTGGTCATGCGAACGCTGCCACTCACCTTCCATAGACATCCTGACGAGTTCCGAAGCAAAGACGCGCAATTGACCGACCATGGAGTTGACCGTGTCCTTGAGCTGAGCCATCTCGCCCTCGGCTTCGATGTCGATTCTCTTGGAGAGGTCTCCCTTTGCTACAGCAGTTGTCACTACACCGATGGATCGCACTTGCTCAGTGAGGTTGGAGCACATGCGGTTGACGTTGACGGTAAGTTCTTTCCATACACCCTGTACGCCTGGCACGTCGGCTTGACCGCCAAGCTGCCCGGCGCTGCCTACTTCACGGGATACGCGCGTAACTTCGTTGGCAAAGTGCCGCAGCTGATCCACCATGACGTTGAGAGTCTGCTTGAGTTCCAGAATCTCGCCATTTGCCTCGACTTCAATCTTTTGCGACAGGTCTCCCCGAGCGACGGCCTGCGCAAAGGGAGAGCAAATGGAATGAGGCGGGCAGGTAGTCTCAGCACGCCGCCACGTACGCCTGCCAGCACTTTCAGCAAATTGCTCGCGGCACGCACCTTTGTGACCATAGCGACACCTCGCACTTGCGTGGTAAGATTGGCGGCCAGTCGGTTCACTACGTCCTTGAGCTCTTTCCATCTTCCTTCGACGCCCTCGACTTCGACCTGTCCACCAAGCTTGCCTTCTGTTCCTACTTCCAGGGAAACCCTCGTGACCTCGGTGGCGAAGTTTGAAAGTCTATCCACCATCTGGTTGATGATGTCCTTGAGCTCTAGCATGACGTGACCTTGGACGGGAACCGTAATGTGTTGAGAAAGATCTCCAAATGCGACGGCCTGATCGCAAGAAACAAACAACATCCGAAAGTTGGTACGCACGTGAGCAAGCATTACAAGTGACTTGTGCACGGACAAAGCTCGGACTGCCTCTGCTACTTACCTTGCAGACCCTGGCAATGTCTTGTACCTGAGCCTTGAGGAGACGGAGTTCATCCTGGGCGCTGAGGCCGCTCTCGTCGCTGTAGCGCTCAAAGGCACCGACGGCGCTCTCGGGATCTGCGCTCGGATCACCGGGTGTGAGCAACACAGGACCATCCCGGCCCATGCCAAGAGGGTAGGAGAGGGGATACGTGGAACTTTGGGGATGGGCCTCAGAGAGAGGGTAGGGGAAGGCGGCGAAGCTAGACCTTCTCTCCATGTTGGCATCGGACGCTAGCTGTTTCGAGGCAGAAACGGGCTCTTGTGACGATCGGCCATTGGCGTTGGCTTGCAATTGGTCCTCTGCACACCAAAGGCGCTCGACGAGCTTGTTGAGATTGGCCTGAATAGCCTGGGTGCGGTCATCGCCGCCAACAAATTGGGGCAAGGGCAGGCTTAATGTTGCCTGCGCATCTGGTGAGGCTGTTGTGGGCGTCTGATCTCCGTCTTGTGCGGCCTCTGAAGCACCGCTAGCTTGACCATCGTTGCTGCGCGATCCGGAAGACGCCGTCTGAGACGACGAGCCAGTCTTGGTATGAACCAAGCTTTGCGTCAAATTCACGAGATAGTCGATGAAGTCGTCTGGCAGCGGTTCCGAGAGTGGCGAAAGGGTCGGTCGTGAAAGCGACAACGTGCCCCCAGCAGGAGCCGAAGAGGCGACGGCGGCAGCCATTGTTGAAGTGAAAGGGGAGGGGGATGGGGTCGGAAGCTAGGTCGGGGCGTCCGGCCTAAGCCCTGATTATACGATCTTCGACTTTGAAGGCTTGAAGTATTCCTAGTAATCCAAAAGGTGTGAGACCAAAAAGAAAGGATTTGGTCGCGTGGTACGGAGAGCCTCAGCGACCGAGGGGGAGACCGAGGGGAGGACAGGATCGGAGCCAAATGGCAGGTGCGGTGACGAAGCGTCCACTTAGCGCGCCGCTGGTGCGATTGAAGGAGATGGCGATGGTGGCCCGAGTAAGTGCGACTGACTGAGTACGTCTGTGTGTGGGTGGGCGTGTGTGGCGAGGGCGAGGCAGTAACCGAGCGCGCAACAATGCCGGGATTGAAGTAGACCCGGTTGGGCGAGGCCGACGATCAATGGAGTATAGGAAGGGCAAGGAAAGGGAAAAAAAGGGGGGGGGAGCGGATCTAGTGCGAGCGGCAGAGCCGTTGCAGGCAACAGAGACTTGACGTGAGGTGACCGCAGTGATAGCAGAAGCGAAGATGCAAAGCCGCGAATGGGATGGCGATGGCGATGGTGACAAGTGAGGCTGGGTGGCCAAGGCAGGAGGGACAAGCTCGATCGGGACTGGGCGAGTGAGTCGCAGGTGCCAAGCCGGATCTGTTTGGTACCAAAGGCAGCAGAGGCCGGCGAGGATATGGCCGACTGGGATTCGACGACGCCAGGACAGGACAGGCCAGAATGAGACTCGACTGCAATAGACTACGGCGGCGTGATCCAATAGACCACCCAGACTGAGGCTGAGGGAGGGAGAGTCTGTCGCACAGACGGACAGACGCACCCGGCCAGGCAGGGCTAACGGATCAGACGGGACGACGGGACGATGGCCAGAGGTGAGCTCAAACGGACGACTGGCACGGCAGCAGTGTCGGTTGGTCGGGTGTCGGTGTCACTGCTGGACGCAAACGCACGCACTGCACACTGGTGTCGTCGACTGGTCTCATGCTGTGAGAGGCGGAAATAGGCCGTGCAGGAGGGCAAGGCAGCGCAGGACGGGCAGGCAAGGGATTCCACCGGCGCCAGGCCGCGGTGCGGTGAGTGGGGCGAGGATGAAGTGAGCGCGTCTCCTAGTTGCGCGTGCGCTGTGCGCCAGTGTGTCCGTGTGTGTGCGTGTGCGTCTGTGCCTTGGCTTTGTGGCTGGGGGACGCGGCGGCTGCGAGCGGGTGACGCAGCACTGGTGTGGGAAGCGCCGCAACTGCGAGGGCAGTCTGCCGCTGCGTGTGCCAGTGCCAGGCCGCCCCAGCCGCGAACAGCGTGTCTTGTTCCCTGGTTGAGTCGTATCGCAATTCAGACGCTGCGACCATTGGCGGCGCAAGTAGCTTGCCAGGGCCTTTTCACTCAATCTGTACCTATTGGCGTGGTGGTGGGCGTATGTGCGCAGTCTTTGTTTTGATGTCTCTGGTGCGTTTGTGAAATGAACGAGAGCGCCAGGTGCCGCAGGATCCGAGCGGTTTAGAGCTGGGACCTGAACCTGAACCCGACACACAGACACCCTGCCCAGCCCCCCCCCCCCCCCCCCCCCCCCCCCCCCCCCCCCCCCCTCCCCCCCCCCCCCTTTCCCCCCCCCCCCCCCCCCGCCCCCCCACCTCCCCTCCCCCCCCCCCCCCCCCCCCCCTCCCCGCTCTTCTGGGTAGCCGCCGCCCCCGCCCCCCCCGGCCCCTCTTCCTTCTCTCATCCTCCGC
>RRYC01000328.1:0-23546 GCA_004016185.1 Quambalaria eucalypti
GGAGGGAGGGGAGGACGGTGGGGGGGGTGGTGGGGGGGGGGGGTGTGGGGGGGGGGGGGGGTGGGGGGGGGTGGGGGGGGGGGGAGGGTGGGGGGGGGGGGGGTGGGGGGGGCGTGGGGCGGGCGGCGGGGGAGGGGGCGGGGGGGGGGGGGGGGGGGGGGGGGGGGGGGGGGGGGGGGGGGGGGGGGGGGGGGGGGGGTGCGGGTGGCAGGTCCGTGCTTTGGGCCGTGGGAGCGGCTACTGTCGCCGCCTCAGTCGCAAGTCCAAGTGTCAGAGTACAGTAGCTGTCTCCTCGGGATCTTCTGAGTCTCTTCCCCTGTGCTGTTGGGTGCTCCTCTTTCCCTTTTTCCTTTCTCGGATGAAAGTCTCGTCTGGAATTGAATGCAGAGACAGGGGTGTTAGCTGGTGCTGGCCGGTGCGGTGCAAGTGCTGTCGCTGTCACTGCCGCTGCTGCTGCTCCTGCACTCGTGCACTCGTGCGGAGGCCAAGCAAAATGTGTGAGCCGAAGTGAGTGAGGCGCAGGCAGGCCCGCAGAGCCAAGGCCACCTCGAGGCCTCTCTCAATCAATCAAGACCGCGCACAGTCGGTCAGCGAGGGGCTTCCGTTGGCTCCTGGCCGGACAACCGTGCGCCAGCCACGCCCGTCGTCCCAAGGTCCCAGGTCCCAGGTCTACATCAGGTCAAGTTGCCGTCTGCATCAGACACGCGCACCATGCACCACGCAACACGCACCACGCAACACGCAACACGCACACACCACGCCCAACCAACCAACTGCACACTGCAAACTGCAACACTCGGCACGACCGGCCTGCACCCACGCCCGCGACCAAGGACGGCCACGCCACACACACAATGCAAACACGCCACGCACAAAAGTAAGTAGCGCGTGGCACCGACGACGCCGGGGCGAAGAAGCCGTGTCTCAGGCGCAGACTTTTCGCAGCGATCAGGCCATGATCGTCCTCGACTTGCCCGGCCCGGCGCAGCTACCGACGCCATGACAATCAGTCCTAAAGTCCGATCGACCGAAGATCCAGGAAAGAGGGCGCAGGCAGCCGTTTTGCTGTTGACGGCGGTTCACAGGTTGTACCTGATCGCTCGCAGGGAAAAGTGCTGTGGCCTCCAGTGACGTGGGAGACGACGTCGACAATTGCGCGGGCACTTGCGCGGGCACCGCGCTTTGGTTGCGTCTTCCCAGCGTCTCGCCTCGATCCGTTTGGACCCTTATGCCCCTAAAGGAGACCTTGGCGTGGCCTGTGAATGCGCCTCCGGACAGGCAGACGACACCGAGCGAACAACTTCTGTACTTACACGCATCATAGACATGAACAGGAAACGGCCAAGCGCTCACTGTCTCGACTGTAAGCGCACCAGAACTTGGAACAGAAAAGAGGAGCAACCGGAATCTTGCAGCCGTTGCTCAAACAAGGTGCCAACGAGGGGCTGGGGCCACAATAACGTAGCAATCTCGCACACCAATGCCACGTCACTCTCGCAGAGTCGATGGCTGCCTGCACGAGGCAAAGACTTGCCGTTACCCAGATCCAATCCGGCAGCGCTTGTGATGGCACTGAATCGCAGCATTGCTCTTCACACGCCGCCATCACCACACATCTTTGAGTCAGACCAGGCGCTGGCGTGAGGGGCGTGGTCATAGAAAACCACAACTGACTTGATATTTCATGGCCGGGAAAACCCCTGCGTACACGCGGAAACACAAATCAGATGATTGCGCCAAGCGAGCAATGCTGCCGAATGACCTGATGAGCCAAACTGCAACTTTACTTGGCAGCAGCGACCTTGGCCTTGAGGCGGAGGTTCTCCTCCAGAGGGCCACGGTCGTTGAGCTGAGCGTCGACAGAAGGATGACGGGAATAGCAAGTGTGAAAAGAGTCAGCATCCAGTATTGCGGAAGGTTCTTCTGCCACGGTCCTCCCATTGCCACTCACGTATTGCAGGTAGCATCCGTCGCGCATGACACGGTTCTCCGAGCGGGCCTGCTGGTACTGCTCCTTGTTCATGTTGGTGAAGCCCCACTTCTTGGAGATGATGATCTTCTGGCGACCGGCGAACTTGTAACGCGAGCGGCGGAGGGCCTCCATGACGACGGCACGGTTGTTCTCACGGGTCCGGACGGAGAGGAGAATCTGGCCGATATCGACACGGGCAACAGTGTCGTAGGGCTTGCCGTAGGCACCACGCATACCAGTCTGGAGCCTATCGGCACCGGCACAGGACAACATCTTGTTGATGCGGATAACGTGGAAGGGGTGGACGCGCACCCTCAAGTGGAACGAGTCCTTACCCGAGGTCTTGGTGATGTACTTGTTGGCGCAAATACGAGCGGCTTCCAGGGCCTCCGAGGTGATCTGCTGGTGCTCGTCACAGACGAGGTGGCAGCAGAAGGGGAAGTCATCGACCGAGGCCTTCTTGCGGCCCAAGTCGAAGATGCGGATCTGTCAAGGTGGTGGGTGACGTTGATGGTGGCATCAGTAACGTGCTTCGCGGATGGAACAGATGGTGGCCGACGGCGATTCTGAGGTGTTTGTCGATGCGGAGCGCTTGCGAGATTGCGCCGTGTCGTCTCCCCACTCTCCAATCATCATCCATCGTTGACGTGCTTGCGCTCTATCCCGTACAGCATGCGCATCTTCCCTGCATCGAGGCCTGATCCTTCCCTTCGATGAGCCCATTCGATGTGCGCATCCGCAAAAGCACCACCAACGAAAACCGTCATCACTGCTTCCTCCCGCCCCCAAGTCTGCCTCGACTGTGCGCCAGCGCGTTCGCAAGTGGCCGCGATACTAACCTTGGGGTCCGGAACACCACGGTTGTACCTCGACTTGGGGTACGGCTTGTTCTTGCAGTAGCGGTAGCACCTCGCTGGCCTTCGTCCCATGATGGCTGATTCTTGAGGGTGATGGGGTGGACTGATGAGGGGAAAAAGGGGTGGGTATTCCAACGATCGAAGGGGATAATAAGCAAATGGTCAAATTGGGGGTCGCATGTGGGGGGAGGGGCTGGCTGAGCGGGCGCGACCCGCGGGCTGAGCGAGTGGCGGGCGTAGGGCCGGCCGTTGGGATTCCAGAGCGGGCTCCCTCGCTGCTGTGCCCGTCTGCCCTCCGCAGTCGCTCCGCCGCGCGCGCCCGGCAAAAACGCGGTAACCCTCGGCTCCGACACCGTCTCTCGGGCCTAAGTTCGGTGCTAAGCCACGGTCCGTGGCACAATGACTGCCGCCTCCCTTTGTCACGGCAGCGTCGCCTCTCCACACAAAAACACACACGTCGCCCCTACCTTCGCCATCCTGCCATCGGGCGCAAGGAAGGCTCCAGTTTCGACCTCACCGCCCGCCGATAGAGGCACCCAGCCCACGCTCTCTCACAACTTCCCCTGCATGTAGAGCTACAGATACACCGGTGTTGACTTCCAATACCGAGGTTGCAAATCCCTGAAGATGAACTGCCTAGTGAGCATTGCCCCGCGGAGGAACGGCGCCTCTTCCGTCCGAGGCGCCAAGCTCGCCTGTACCACCGTGACTCGATCGATTCCTCAGTAGGTCACTGACACATTGTCACCCCTGACTCACCTCGGTGTTCCATGTACCCCTCCACTTGACTCCTCCGTAGTCATGGTGGCTTCCTCTATTCGTGCTCCCACTGCCCGTCTGCCCGCCAGAGCTGTTTGCTCTCTTTCTGGTGACGTACATGCTTAGGACCAGACCATGGTACGTCGCATTCCACACCTCGGAGGACTGTGTCACAACACACGCGGCTAACCGATGATCATCGCTCTACCTCGCCCTGCACTCCTGCCGTAGCGCATACTGCTGCCTGGTTCTTCTGGGTCTTTTCATTTCGACCAGCTATTGGTCGAACTCTACCCCCTGGAAGCCCTCGGTCCCCGTTCTCGGCAGCCATGATCCCGTCACAGGCGGTGCTGCAGTCGACCCAGCCACTCGTCTGCTCAGAATATCGCTGCCGACGTCTCTGCCCTGGCAAGCATCGCCGGTGAGCCCTGACGCCCAAGACCAGCGGCCGGGCATTACAGTGGATCCCGGCTTTGATTGGCGGAGTTGGTTCGCCAGTAGGAAAGTCATTCAATGAGCCGGGACGACGGGCACATACCATAGAACTTCATTTGTGACGACCCCTGGTGTCGCTGTACAGTCGCCTTCTTTGACGGGAAGCGCAATCTTGGTCAGGTACAGGGGCTTTACCTTCCGAGGATTAGTCCTGCTCAAGGCTATTCGTCGATAGCCCTCTGATCAGACAAGGAGCCGCTCGGACGCCAGTGTCTTCACCGATGCGTTGATCCTCGTACGCGAGTAAAAGGACGCTTCGGCATGGACGTCCGCAGATCGGGACTTCAGTCAGATCGAGGATACCCAGTCCCACGATGTAGTTCGCGAACGGAAAACAATGTATTTTGTATCATCGCCTCAACTGGGACTGTACCACATTGGGAGTTTTACAAGCACGACGTGTTGACCGACTTTCGACATCATCCAGAGGGATTGTGAGGGACAAAGAGACAGAGACAGAGACGAGACGAGACGAGACGAAAAGGTAGCTCAGAAAGGCGACACTACTTTGCGGGGATGAGAGCCCGACGGATACAGAGGGCGACGTGCAATCTAGGACAGAGAGAGACCATCGCACTTGCTCGCCTTGGGGAGTGCAATGCTTCGTTGGAGGTACAGGCGGAGGCTATGTGTATATGCACGGACGACAATGACTAGAGAGTAAACAGGAACTTGAGGTCGTTGACGCTCAGGCGGCCCATGGCCGAGTCGTCGTTGGCGAGAGCTGCTTTGACCATGGCAGACTTCTTCGACTGTAATTCGAGGATACGGGACTCGATGGAATTCTCGACGATGAACTCCTTGACGACGATGGGTCGGTGCTGACCCAGGCGATGAATTCGTCCAAATGCCTGCATGCTGACGCTTGGGTTCCACCAGGGATCCATGAGGTAGACGCGGCTAGCTTCAGTCAGGTTCAGGGCAACGCCTCCTGCCTTGAGCGAGACCAAGAACACCGTGACATCGGGCGTATCCATGAAGTACTTGATGGTACGGTCGCGGGCCTCGGGTGACATGGTTCCCTCGAGGCGGCAAATCTTGAAGCCAGCACGCTGAAGTCGAAAGGCGATCAAGTCTAGGAAATTGACAAACTGGCTAAAGACGATCGACTTGATAGTACAATCTTCGCTTCTAACAGAGTTGAGTTCTTCCAGGAGAGCTTCAATCTTGGTGGAGCTACGCCATTTGTCCAGATCAATCTTGGAAAGGATGCCCTGGCGGGTCTCATTGCCGTGTGTTTCCTCGAGCGCCTCTTGCTCAAGATCAATCGACAGGGTCGCATGGCAGTAGGGGCAGTCGGGAGCTCCGCTGCCAAAGTGCGTGTCGAGGTACTGTCGGACACATTCACGACAGAAGACGTGCCTGCACTTGCTGACAATGGGCTCTGTGGCTTCCTCTGCGCAGATTCGACAGAGGTGTATCGCCTCGTTCGCTGCATCGCCAATGAGCTTCTTTGCGATACCCGTCTTGGAACGCAGAACCAAATCGGGATGGCAAGCGATTTGACGCATGCGCGTAAGGAGCGTGAAAATGTTCGAGTAATTGTTGAGCACGGTGCCCTGGTCGAGGTAGGTGGAGAACTTGCGAGCGCCGTCCTTGTACAGACTGTCGTACAAGTCTTCTTCCTCTTCGTTAAAGTAGTCCTTTCGCGTCACAATGGTGAGGGGTGGCAGACCCATATCGTCGGCCCGCTCGATCTTGGTTCTGCGAAGCATGACCTTGTCCAAGAGGAGGCGAAGACGTCGGAATGCGTCGGCACCTTCCCCATTGGAAGTACCAGAGCGCTGAATCGGTTTCAGAATCGCTACGTTCCAGAGGCAAACATGGTGCATGGGTGTGTGACCGCACTTGTCGCAGGAACGCTTGTCTGAGAATTGCCAGTGCAAGCTCTTGCACGGGCAACGCTTGCAGTAATAGTAGGCGTAGGGGTCACCATTCAAGAAGCGAATCATCGAATAAAGCTCGCCCACTCGATTTTGAAGTGGTGTGCCACTGAGACACCAGCGGTAGTTGCCTTGCAAGGCAAAGGCCCCCTTTGCCGTATTGGTCGCTCGTTCCTTGATGTTGTGGGCTTCATCTAGGACGATGCGATGCCAGTGGATGGAGTGAACCGGAGAGACTTCCTTGACTATCTCGCCCTTGCGCTTGAATCCAGTCTCTTGTTTGCGAAAGGCGCTTTCCAGAACTGCGAAACTAGTCAGTACCACGTCATGTTCCTTCAACTTTTTGACGTCAACCTCTCGCGTAGCGCCGTGCCAGACCAGGACCTTGAAGCCTTCTGTGTATTTCGCAATCTCGTTTCGCCACTGCAGGATGGCAACCGTAGGCGCGACGACTAAGGTCGGCTTTTGGCGATCGGACAAGAACAGGGAGATCATTTGGATCGTTTTGCCCATGCCCATTTCGTCGGCAAGAATGCCGCCCTTCCATTCACCCCGCTCCTGGTGCTGGAGCCAGTGAAGTCCTTCGAGCTGGAAGGGCAAGAGATTGACCGTGAGACCAGGAGGCTGCTCGGCCGCTTTCTTCTTGTCCACGGTGGCCGATTCTTGAAGGTTCTTCCAGATGCGTGCCAACTCGGGGTGCTCTTGCTCCAGCATGCGGGTCGTCCTTTCCGCGTGTGTCATAGTGACGGGCTTCTTGCGGCGACGGGCAGCCTTCTCGCTCCTGAGCCGCTTGGCCCTCTGCTTCTCAGTTTCATACTGCTGCTCTTCGGCATAGAAGCCACCTTCGCCAGTGGTCGCGGCGGGCAAAGAGGACGCATCAGAGTCCCAGCCTTCATCCGAGTCCGCGACGAAGTCTTCGTCGGAGGATTCGATGGGGTCTTCGACTTTGAGAGTCGAAGAGCTTGCACCTGCGTTGGAGCGGGTGCGCTTCAGCGGCCTCTTGGTGTCTACGTCGTCTTCGTCTTCTTTCTCAACCTCCTGGTAATTCTCGTCGTCCAACTCGGCCTTGAATTTCCCCTTGCCCTTCTGCGATGGCAGTCGCGCGGCAGACGAAGGCGCAGATACGGTGACAGTCGGGACGTAATCTTCATCGCCGCTCGTGTGAATCTCTTCTGGGTCAGAGAAGAGGGCGAGCTCGTCGATTTCGGGATCAACTTTCGCGTGTGTGAGCGAAGATGGAGCCGCGCGTCTGCCTCGAGGTCGGGAAGTCTGGCTTCTGGCTGGAGAAGCAGACGAGACGACGTTTCCCACGACGTTAGGAAGCTTGAAACGGCTCGATGTGCGGCGCGGAGCAGGAGACGACGTCATTGCGACGAATTCGACATCGCTGTCAGATTCGTCCTTGACGGCTGCGGCGCTCAAGGGCTTCCTCTTGAGGGCCCCAGCAGAGCGGCTGGTGGAAGTGCTCGTTGGGGCACGTTGTGCTGATGATGCTAGGGTCTGCTGGACCTGACAAGCCAGAGGAGGTGAAAGGGTGGGAAAGAATGAGATGAGTATAAACCACAAATGTCGAGACTTAGTGCGGTGGGCGCGAACTGAAGATGACAACTTACTTGCTGAGCAAGCTTCTGTTCTTCTGGTTCTGCGTCATCTCCGTGGACGCTGGTATCGGGAGTCTCTGAAGCGGCTTCGAGCCTGCTACTGCCACGGGTGCTGCTGGTGGAAGGTGTAGTGGTCTCGCTGACCTGGTTGCGAAGGCTTCGTCGGGGGGGCATGATGACGGAGTAGGGTAACGGCAGGGAAGGTGGGTGGGTGGGTGAGAGAGAGAAAGAGAGGGAGAGAGAGAGAGAGAGAGAGAGAGAGAAAGAGTGAGAGGCGAGGGAGTGAGATGCGTGGGGGGAGCAGACGGTGAAGGGAAGCGATGTAGTGTGTCGAACGCCGCCCTGCGACCGGGAAGAAGCGGTAGGGCGTGTGTCGTGCGCGAGAAGAAAGACAAAGGCACAGAGGGGCAGGCTGGGTGGCAAATCTAAGCGTCCTTATGAAGGCAGGTCCGCCGCCCCGCGTACGTGAGCGTGCGTTCACACGGGCAGCGGACCAGAGGAGAGGCGCGTCGCCCTTTCCGTCCGCGGCGCGCCCAGACGCGACGGTCCTTTCCGCGCTCAGCGCCTCAAGGTCGGTGAGCATTCAGGGACGAGCGTCTGAAAAAAGGAACAAGCGGATCTCAGAGCGGCCACGGGGATTTATATTGGAAAAGGGAATGGTATGGAGCTAGCTCTTGACAGTGGAGGTTGCACTTGCATACAAGTACGAGGCCTCAAGTGCTGAAAACGAGTCCAACGGACAACCCGTTGCTCTCGATTGTGGTGTGGCAATCGCAATTGTCCTGTGCGCTCATGTGAAGCAGGACGATGTCACCTTGCGCCACCATTGCGTTCAGCAGAGTCTGCCGGCGTTCGTATGCCAACGGATCAGGTCGAGTCACCATGAGAAGGGCGGGAGCTCCCAGGTGCATGTATGCCAGCTGCTCGCTTTTATCCTGGGTGAGTAGCTGTAGGGAGCGCTTCTTCGATCCCAGCATGGCCGTCACAACCTGAAATCTATGAAGCTGAACTTGGTCTGCCAAGCGAGACACTATGCCCTCGATCATCTCAGCGGCAGTAACTAGCGTCTCGATAGCCACCAATTGTTCATCGGAGCCCGACACAGAGACTTCAGGGGCGGAAATGTACGGCTGCTTTGGTGAATACGCAGCCTTGCTTCCTTGTCTGAGGACCATTGCGACAGAGAAGACACCGGAGAGGGACATGTCTTTCCCACTTCGGCGCCTTTCATACGGAAAATTAGGCTCCAGCAGCTTCTGGAATAGCTGTCTACTCAGCTCTTGGACATTGCGACTGGCGAGAAAGTGGGAAACAGCCGCCCTGCTGACCGTGATGCCCACAGGGGCTGAAGCTGTGGGACCACCTGCGTAGCGCAAAATAATCTTCTTGCGTCTGAGTGGGAGCCTATACTCGACCACCTTGAGCCCGTCGGAGCAGACCATGGTCTTTGACTGCAGTGCGTCCAAGAAGGCTGCTCGACCGCTGTCCATGCGAGGTCCCGGTCCGGAGATGGGTTGCGGCCACCCATTTCCAAGGTCACAGTAAGAGAGAGGTGAAGCCATCTTCTCAGCACCGCATTCTTTGCATCTCCACATCGGCCAGCGCTCGCGGATGACAGGCGCTCGGCACGTCCAACAGGCGATGGCGGCCATGATGTCAATGCCCGGTGGCGCGGGCGCCGTCGGCTGTGAGCAAAACTTTGCGGCATCGTCGTAGGTTGCCGGACCATGCCATCCTGTAGAGTCGCCGTGAGCTGGTTCCCACCAATACTCCCCTCCTTCCGGCTGGAGAGCCTGCAGGCAGAAGCGTACATGCTGTTTAGATCCGTGTTTGGACGAGTGGCATCCAATGATCCTTCCCCAGAATGCGCCTACCGCCTCGACGGACTGAGGGAGTCGGCATGGTAAGAGCCCTAGAGACCCGCATGCATCGCCCGTGCACGGGGAGTCAGGGGGGCACCCGCACTTTCCGGCAAGGAACAAGAAGACCGGACTGTCCTGTCTCCAGGCCCGGAGCAGGGCTTGTATTTCTTCACTGGCACTTCCGGCAGATTCCTTGCCACCGCCCTGCGGCACCCTTCGCGCGGAGGGACCTCGTGCAGCAAACTGTTTGGCTACAGTCGCCTTGTCGGGTCGTTGGCGGGAAGAGGATATGCTCTTCATTGCCGCTTTGTCGTTGCTGTCTTCCGGTCCTTTGTTCGTCGTCGAATCGGGAGTGCTCCCGTCGTAGGCGGAGGACAGTGTGCTACTGACTTCAGGTCTCGAAGGGGATTGACCACAAGTGCCTAGATCGTTGTCTGCATGCGCAGGCGTAGGGCCGACCTCTTGGTCTTTTTTGGAGGTGATTGATTCGACGGGATCGTTTTCTTTGGCGGCTGATCGTACGGGCATGTTCACGTCGAGAAACAGCCGACCTCTCCGAGATATTCTGGAAACGGATCCCCTCGCACCGCTGTTGAGCAGAATGGCTCTGGCCACACCGCCCCGACTAGCTCGCACTTGAACAAGCTCTGCGGCGGTGCTACTTGCTGATTGAGGCACGAGGGGGCTGATGTACCTCAAGTCCGACAGGGAGGATGACCAGACAGGGGGGTTTGAATGCGGCAGATTGCCATGAGGATGGAACGAGGGGTCATCTTCACTTTCTGAGGTATGTCCGAGTGACTCATCGTCGATGTCGGGCGGCGCGTGCATCTCCGTGTCGCGACCATGCACTGAGCATCGTTGAAGGACGCCTTCGAGGTGCTCGATGCCCTCTGTCAGCGTTGCCGCGATTCGAGCTCTTCTTAATGCAGCGGCAGCTTTCGTGTCTTCACCAGCAGAAGCCGCCTCGCCGCTTTCTGCTCTGTGAAAGGGTGGGCTCTGGCACGAGGGTTCCTTGTTTGGCCTCTTTGACTTCCTTGGCTTCCTTGGCTTCCTTGACTTCTTTGATCTCTTTGACTTCTTTGCCCCTTTTGATCCCTTGTACACCTTTCCCTCGCTGTTTGTCTTCGATGGCTGTTTGTTGCTGCGCTTTGCATACTTGTCTTTGACATCCATGAGGTCTTGCCAGGATGCCTTCGAATCGCGAATGCATCTTATGCCACGCTTGTCACAACGTGAGCAGATGGGCCATGCTCGATCACAGCGTTTGTGCCGTCCCCGACAAGGCTCGCACGATGGTACGACATGAAGGTCCCGTTGCGTTCCTTGACCGGAGTTTGAAGGACTCGCCCAAATGCCGAATGCATGCAATCCTTTCCGCTCCCGGACCTCGGCTGCAGGGAGCCTATCGAGGGGGCAGGGGGCCAGCGAGACAGGGCACTGCCTGTCGAATGAAAAGGATGGAGCTTTGGCACTCAGTTCAGGGCAGTGTTGCCAGTACTCGACAGTAGCAGACCTCTTGGACCCCTTGGACCTCTTCGCCTTGGTGCATTCTTGTTGATCAGGCGGCACAGACTGTCCACGGACTGCCGCATTGCCCTTGTGACCGTGGTCGCGCTTCCGCTTTGAACTCTTTCGTTCCTTTTTTTCAGTCTTTGAATCTTGCCTTCCTCTGCTGACGTATATCTCCTCGCCATGTGGCTTCATTGACATACGCTTGTTTGATTGGTCTGGGGCAAGAGGTACATCGGCGCTGTGACCTCCGTCCAGAGCCGCGGGCAGAGAAATCGACCTAGGAGACTCGTCGAAAGAGCCTGCGACGGTGCGCCGACTGCCTTTGTAGCGGCAATCAGATCGGGGTCCGAGTCCTTGAGCATCCCGATGATTCGTACCTGCGACTGCTTGGGAATTGGCCGGCGCATCACCATGGCAGAACCTCAACCGTAACATGCGCTCCATCGTGTGACACTGCCTGGTGCGTTGTGTGACCTTACGTGAGCCATAGAGCTCGCAGGGGTCGTGATGCCACTGCGACGAGATGCGTACTGTGCTAGTCTAGTGGACAAGGTCGAGAGAATGGGACCGCACGGGATTCGCTGCCGCCGTCCGCCAAATGGAACCCCCCTTGGCCATCATCACGTGGAAGTGGAGAAGCGCAGGACCCGCGTCTGAGACGCTGCATCTCCCTCCAGCCGGGTGTTCTTTTCCCGCGTTGCTCTCCGTCGTAGATGTTCCCAGTGATTCTCTCAAATCGGTGGTATCTCCCCGCGCTTCGATGCTTCTCAGAGCTGCCTCGCACAAGCATTCTCTCCTCTCCAGTCTCATTTTCTCAGCCCCACGTATCATAGATCGAGGCGTGCTCCGGCGAGCCTATCAAATCAGGATGTCGTCGACTTCGCTGCCCAACGATCTCCCTTCCCTGATCGCAAGACAGAGCAAGGCAGCGCTCGAGAGTGGTTCGGCGTTTTTCTATCCATCCGAAATTTATACCATCAAGGATGACTCATCCGAGGCCAATGTTCCTCTGCAATGGAGTGTCAGGCGGTGCGAGGCATTGCGGGAGAAGGCAAAGGAGAAGAAGCGAAAAGAGCAGGCGCAAGGACAGGATGGTGCCGAGGCGAAGCCAACAGAAAAGCAGGGTGGGCAAAACCCAGCCGATGTGTTCGCTCCACCGTATGATCAGCATCGTGAGTACAGACAACGACATTGATTGCGCGCTCAAGGCCAGGTCCCGCTGACCATTGCGGAAGCATCTTCCAGTGCTTATCGCGGAGCTCGGCGATCATACTCTACTCTTGAACAAATTCGCCCTGATACAAGAGCACTTTCTGCTCGTTACCAGAGGTGAGAGCTGGGAGCCTCTCGTGACTTTCAAGTAGACCCGGTGATTGGGGAGCGTCCGACTGATGCCTACATGCAACGCCATGCAGATTTCCGGCCTCAGACCGTACCGCCTTCCCCCTCCACCATCTCTCTCTCTTTCCGCATCCTCTCGACCTTGCCGAGTGACTCTGCAGATGACCTCTTGTGCTTCTTCAACTGCGGTCCCGACTCGGGAGCATCGCAGCCGCACTGCCACATGCAGTTTGTCAACCTCAAAGACGGCGGGGGCGTCTTGGTGGAACAGCTGCTCGACCGGATACAGCGGGATGGAAAGGAAATGGGTGAGTGCCGCATGCTTGGCATGACGAGCGTCAGGTAGCTTTTGGCCACTGTGAGTTATAACGTGACTCTAACTCTTGGTGTCTTACGCGCTCTTGCATTGCCCTAGAAACGGTCCATGCCCTGCCGCTGCCATACCAGCACTTTGTGCATCTCCTACCTCCTAACCTCTCAAGGTCAGCTCCAGAAGCCATCGAGGATGTTCTTGCTCAAGTGCTCATGAAATTACTCGATGCCATGTTCAGTGCAAAGGCGGCCGCTGCAGCCTTGGACGAGCCCGTCTCCCGGGGCAAGGGAGCGAGTTGGAATCTGCTTCTCACACAGAGGGCCATGCACTTGATCCCTCGCGAGCAAGAGGACTATCCGCTGGACAAGGAAGGCGAACCGCATGAGGAAGTAGGGCCATTGAGCCTGAATGCACTGTGCTTCGCTGGACACCTGGTGAGTGGCCTTGTCACTGACTGACCACACACGTTCCTATGGGAGGATGATGGCTGACCGATGCTCAAAAATACGCTTGACAGGTCACCAAGTCTCAGGAAGAAGTGGAACGCATCAAAGCCTACCCAGGGGGAATCCGGAGCATCTTGAGCAAGGTTGGACGGAAACCCGTGGGCGACTTTACGGTCGCCTCAACGTCGGGAACGGGTGACCACCAAGCGTAATGAAGTGCCCGCAAATACCCAGGAGGGTGCCTGCGGACGCTGGCCCGATTGATACAAGAGATTGGTTTGAGTCTCGTCTAGATACACGCGGCCTCGTAGAGCCAGGGGCTAGAATCCTCAAAGTTGTTTGGGACGTGCGTTTCTGACTATCCTGCCACACCTTTTTACATTGGCTGCTCTGCGTCTTGTCTGTATTTTGCTATGCTTTCTTCGATCCGATCCGATCGGGGCTCGTGGGTCAGCCCCGAATCTGCCCCTTGAGAGGCGGAACAAGAAGGCAAGGCCGCAGTCTGAAATAAAGCGGCTTTCGTCATGAATCTTGTCCGAGTACTCGTACCAACGTCCAAGGTTCGATTTCGTCTCGACCGCTAATGCATCGGAGCATCGGAACTAATCGTTATGCCTCGCCGTTCAAAGCGTCCATCGTGGAGCTTTCGAAGAAGATCCGGGCCGCGTCTGTCCCAAATAGCGTGGCGGCGGCCGCGTCGCAGCAAGTGGCTTGACGCCAGCGGGCGGGCAGGCAGGCGGGCAGGCGGCGCACGGACGGACACAGCCGCGTGGTGCAGCCAGAGGAGAAGAGGCGCGGGCAGCGACGCAGTGGACGCAGTGGACGCAGACAGACACGAATGGTGACTGGGTCTGAGTGTGCGGGAGGGAGGGCGGAGCAGCAGCCTGTGTTGGCTTCGAATGGGTCCAACTCCCGTGGGCCTTCGTTAGCCAATCACAGTCGCCTGCCGGACCAATTCGACGGGACAGGAACGAAGAGCATCTGCCTCGACCTCTTCACACCACACCAACGAGGCCTGCACTGCCTCTGTCAATCGCGCCAACACCTCCATTGCTCTCTCTAGAGCGTCCTACACCTTCCTGCATCCCTGTCCCATTCATTCCTCTGCGAAGGTCCGACTGACCGCCATACACGCCGGTGACTGCGATCAAAGACTGCCACAAGTCGCGCCTCCCTGCAATCACCTTCAACTGCCGGACTAGTCATGGCCCAACCAGGTCCTTCGGGACTGTCGCAGCGGCGCAGGCCCGCCGGTGGAGCCACCAACGGCACCAGTTCAAGCACCCACGGCGATGACTTTGGCATTGGCGGCGCCTCGCGGGCATCGCCTCTCAACTCACCGTCTCTCAAGCAGAGCTCAAAGGTGCTGGCAGGATCAAGCTCAGGGTCCGGCAGCGCTGGCGCCGTTACAACGACAGCTGGGCCGGATGGTCATCGCATCGCCTACGATCCTCGAGATCTCAAGGACGAAGACGAGGAGAGCAGGCACCCACGCCTCACACTCATGGAGGAATGTCTGCTCCTGGGTCTCAAAGACCGTCAGGGATACCTGTCATTCTGGAACGATTCCATTTCATATGCCCTTCGAGGGTGCATCATACTCGAGTTGCTCCTGAGAAGAAGGGTGTCCATCGTCAAAGACGCCCATCGGGTGCGGCTTGATGTGCAAGATCGACTCCTGGAGGTCATCAGTCCAAAGATGACAGGAGAGGTGCTTCTTGACGAAGCTTTGAAGCTGATCAAGAGCAGCGAGGAAAAGCGGAGCGTTGCAGAGTGGATCGATTTGCTGAGTGGTGAGCACGCTGGCAGCAGCCGCACCGAGCCGACACTTCATGGCTCACACGTATGCTGACGTTGCAGTCCTGTGTGCCCCTGACCGCTCCCGACAACCACAGGTGAAACGTGGAATCTTGCCAAGATTGGCTATCAGCTCAAGCAGGTCAGAGAACGTCTTGCCAAGGGCTTGGTCGACAAGGGCATTCTGAGAACCGAGAAGCGCAACTTTCTCCTCTTTGACATGGCCACGCATCCCATTGCGGATGCCAGCGCCAAGAAGGACACGCTGCGGAGAGTGCACGCCCTGTGCTGTGGTACCTCGACGCGCAGCCTCTCACGCCTATACCCGGATACAGAGGACGTCGTCGCGCCCGTGACGCGGGCACTGTCCCTCGTCTGTTGCGCCTTTGCAGCCAACGTCCTCGACAATGCACTCCTCCACCTGACATACGAAGCAAGGGAAACGACGTTTCAGAAGATCGAAGAATGGATGGAAGCGTTCGGCGCGTGGCCCATGGCCTCCAAGCAGGGCGGGATCACAGGGAGCGGTCCTTCAGCAGCTGCGTTTAGCGGAGGCAATGGGACCAGGAGCGACTCGGGAGGTGCCAGGATCGCAGAGGGAAGCGTCTTGCCTGAGCCGGACGCAATGGGAGGGATGCCTTCGCCTGGACTCGGCGGCGGATCGAGCATGGGTCTTTCGACCAACGATCTTGCACGAGAGGTCCGATCAGAGGCAGCTGCGGCTCCAGACGGGATGTTCGAAGGCATTGCGGCGGTGATTGCCGTCTTGGCGCGGATGGACAGCCTAGTGAGTCGCTTCTTGGTCAGCATATAGTATACATCTGCCTACACTGACGTCACGCCGCACCCCACGTGCCCCTCCTTGCCGCCCCTTTCCAGCTCTGATGACGCCATTTCCCTCATTTACATTGCAAAAGATCAACACCCATTCGCTGGATAAGAGGCGCAGAATCGCTTGCTGGGACGCCCTTGCCTTCGATTGCGTCGCCGCCTACCACCTCCCATACCACCTTCCTTGCAATCGACTTGTACCTCTCCCTGCCGGAGTTCCCCTTGAAGGGGTGTCCCTGCGCATGTTGCTTCTCGTGAAAGATGGATGTCCTTCTCCCCGCCGCGCCATGCTCCCCCCAAACGGAGGTTCCCGTTGCCATTCCTGAGGCTCACCCGCCCTTGTTGGCCCATTGTACCACCTCGGTTGACAATGTACCCAATCGAGCACGCTCTCGCGCCACAGCCAAAAGGATGTGAGGCTCGATGATGCAACGCACGCGAAGGTATTCCTTGCGGACCGCCGTCGGTGCTGGTCGGAGCTGTACGAGCAGTGGAGGTCGCGCGTCCGCAGTCGATGCTGGCTTGGAGCTTGAGCTTCTTACACCTTTTGCTTCACTTTCTTCAGTCAAATTGAGGGAAAGTGAGGAAAGGAAAGCATCGGGCAGGATAAGCTCGAGAGAGAGGAGGAGCTCGAAAGCCGCCTTGGCCCTCTTGCGATCTTCCCACTCAGGGACAGTAGCTGACTTCGCGGCCGTGGTGGTCAGCCCTGCCTTGCCGGCCTTCTTGGGCGTCCGACGCGTGCTAGCGGTGGGATTGGCGTCAAGGGCGGTGGCGTTGAGACCAAGGCCTCCCGTGCCAGCGCCCTCGCGATTGCGGCGACTGCGCTTGGAGAAGCGGGCGACCTCGTCAAAGGCAATCTCGAAGTTGAAGACGGCTCGATCTCGTGTCTGCAGGTGCTTGGCGGCAATTAGAAAGAGGAAGGGCAGCGCGGGCAACCCAAAGAGGCAGCGTATCGTGCCATCCAAGCGTGCCGCCTGGGCAGCCGAGGCGAATGTCGGTAGGCTGATTCGAGGCGTGGTGCCACTGAGAGCTAGGACCGGCGCATATAAGAGATCGTAGAGATTCTGTACATCCTTGCTGTAATCCGTGATGCTGCACAGGGCGTCTTGAAATGCGGCGTTTGCCACGAGATCCTCGACTTCTCGCGACCAGGCAGCCGCGAAAGCCTCGAGGTCTGGCTTATCGCGAGCTGCACGCTGAGCCTCGCTTGTGTTCTGCGGGTCCTGGAGCTGGGCAGGGTTGCCCGCCGGGTCGGTAAGTCTGTTCACCTGCTGTATGGAGGTCAGTCGGGTGGTCAGGGTTTTTCTGACGACGTCCGACCACTCTTCGGCCTCTGCGGGCGGGTAGCACTGGATGATGCGGTGAGAGAAGCGCGACTTGACCCGCTTCTCGAGCAGGTCCGTGGTGTCGACTCGCCGCGTCATGCCCACAATTGCCAAGCCTGGACGATAGGTGCCCGACTGGACAGCATCAAGGAGGCAGTACAGGAGGGCTTGCCGTGGCCGTGCTGTGAGCAGGTCGAAGTGATCCAGGGTGATGATGAGCGGCTTTGCAGCAGTTCCCGTACCACCAATAGCCGAGCTAGAAGAAGTGCCGGTAGATGCCAGCAGAGAAAGTATTGAAGACGTCGTGCTCGACAGCGAGGACTGGGACGAAATTTGGGAGGCATCATGAGGAGCTTCAGTGATGGGGGCAAAGCCCTTGATCAGGCCACCCGCGCCCACTTACCAGAACAGCTGTGCCCAGCGCTTCTTTCTCGTCGTCCATGTCTGCTAGATCATGATCCTCGTCGTCGCTTCCTTGATCCGAGCCGAGTGAGCCTTCTGCATCATCGCCTGCTTGATCCTCTCCGCCGCCATCGTCGGCGTCATCATCGTTTTCGTCGTCGTCGAGTCCTAATGTCGCATTGCCGTTACCGGTGACGTTCAGCGCTCCCAGCTGAATGAGCTGTCTAGCCAGTTCACGCATCGCCGCCCGGTCCGTCGCGCATTGCTGCGCAGATATGTATACATGATGGTACGACCTGGGCGCCCCGATCATGGCTAAGCTCACGTTGAGGATCTATTGTGTAAAGGGGGGATGGAAGGGCAAGCAAATTAGACGAAGCCATTACAAGGAGATCCATCATCCCGGGCCATTGATCGCTCACCGCGCTTTTGCCACATCCCCGAGGCCCAACAAGCAAGACGCTATTGCTCTCTCCACGTTTGACTGTGCTTTCGAGCGTCTGCCGCAGAGTGTATGCCTGCTCTTCCAGTCCGACGAGGTCTGCATCAGAGGAGACGGAGCCCGAGAGGCGTTCCAGGATTCTTTGCCTTTGCGACGTCACACCGTCATGCAGAGTCGATAAGGGTAGAGAAGTGAGAGCAGTCACGGCAGCGGTTTCTTCCATTCCCGAACTGCTGTCATCGTCTAGATCGATGTCCCCATTCCCGGCCTCGTCTGAGACGCCGTTGCCGTATGTGGCCGAGCTCCCCTGGGACTTGTTGGGACTCGCTCGCGAACGACGCTGCGTGCGAGCGTGTTCTGCGGGTGTCTGGGTATCCCGAGTGCGAAGCGGCGGCATGGCTTATTTCGTCCGCCCTCTTGCTGATCAGTGCTTGTGCTTGTGAGTAAGTGGACGCTGTTGACTCTTCTGTCGGTGAACGGGGGTGAGGGGACGTTGGTGCGTGGCCTCTCTGGTTCGCTGCAGTCCCTTGGACGGAAGGGGCGGCCGCGGGTGGACGCGCGCGACGCGTGTTGGACGTGTTGTTGTGTTGCCAGGGCGGGCGGGCGGGGAGTACAATATTATATTGTACAATGCCAATAGGGAATTGCATGTGGATCATGCCCACTTTCGTCCACTGCCGCTACCCTACAACTCCATCTCAGGTGACGCTCTCCCTCTTCCTCGCAGCTTAAGCAACTTCTTGACCTGATCTCTTCTAGCAAAATACACACGAACACATCCGTCCCACTTTGCTCACGTCGCAATCGGCACCATGAATGCCCCAATGCCCCGCCAATCTCTGTACCCCGGCGCAGCTGCCGCCTCTCGCCTCCCCCAAGAGGCCGTATCGACATCGCATCTCAATCACCTCACCTCTTCTCTGCAGGCGCTTCAATCATCCGTAGATGTCCTCTCCCATACCAACAATCTCCTCACCGACTATGTCCAGGACGTTCCGCGTCTGATCACCGCGCTCTCCTCCAAGCGACATTATGACGTCGTTACTGAAAGCAAGGTCAACGAAGCGAGGAAACAGCTTCAGGACGAGGTAGCGCCGCACCTTGCTGAACTGATTAGGCTCAGTGAGCAGGCAGTTGTTCAAGAAGAGGCGGATGCGCGTCGAGCTAGGAACAAGGTGAGTCGTTCGCAGAAGTCTACGTCTGACTCAGTGGATCTGCGGGTGTAGGTCAATGTAGGCGCAAGTGCGCCCGGCAGATTGGATTCTCTGACAATGACCATCTCTTTTTTCGCATGGTCTGCGGATGGTGCACAGGTATCGCAACTGAGCACGCGACTGGAGCAGGTCCTCGGGTCACAATCTGTGCAGATCAAGCCGCCGGCTTCCAAGACGGAGATTGGCGGAGCGGAGCGTGCAGCCATTGCGGAAGAACAGAAGCAGGCAGCGGATCTCCAGAGAGTGAGGAGGAGGAGGCAGCAACTGGAAAAGGAGCTCAGCGAGCTAGAGGCAGACGTCGAGAAGCAGGTGAGTTGAGTACGTCACACATGGCGCTCTCTCCACAGAGGCGCCTGTTTTTCGGGCAAGGGGTCGCGTAACGTGCTCTCGTAGCAAGAGAGATAATTGCTCACATCGGCTGCCATATCCTCTCATCTATCTGGTCAGGAACTGGAACTGAAGCTGTTGCAACAGCGCAAATCGTGATCGGCCTTCAGCTCCGGCAAGACGACTATTGTACATGCTGCCGTCCTGCCGCGAGGCGCAGGCAGGTAGGCAGGTGATGCAAGCGGGCACAGGTGGTGCCTCGCGGAGGGGGACCATCTCTCGCCATTATGCATCACAGAACTGTGACAGCGCACCTGTGCTGCAGCACGTATTGTCCCTCGAGGATGGTGATGATGATGTATACACCATCTCAGCCCGTGCAAACTCGCTTTGCCGGCATGCTAAGTACGACTGGTTGGCGTCGCTTGAGCCTTGCTCAGCTGAGCGGGATATGGCTGCATCCGCCCGGAAGTCGCCCTAGTCTGGCAGCCTGGCAGTTGCCTAGCAAGAGACGAGGCAGCAGAGCGCGCGCGATCATCGTCACGCTTGTCAGGACGGCAGCCCAACCAGGCGGCCATGATCGCACCGCACCAGCCACGAATTTCCTACTATCGGTTGCACTTTGCCAACAGGCCCGCGCTGCCTCGACCTCGATCACACACGACTGCATTGTTTCCCGCTACTGCTGAGTTTAGGCAAGGACCATTCGGCAAGGGCGCATATCCGGACCAGGGCAAGACGCCAAGCCTGGACGCTGCAGGAGGAGGCGGACACGCTGTACTCAAAAAACCTTGATGGCAGGGGGAAAGGGGCATTGGGAGCGTCTCCGCGCCGGGGACTTGAGGACCCGAGCAGGGCTGCGTGGTGCGGAGAGGTATGAAGTTGTGAATGCGTAATGCAGCCACTATTTTCAGTAAACAAAGTAATTCCTTGCTGCTCCTGCCAAGGGCGCGCCTAAGGCCGTAACTCCATGGGCTATTTACCACCACGGCGTCGCATCTGTGAACGGGCTCGGGTGCTTGGCGTGCTGAGCTAGAGGCGCAAGACGGTCCCTAGGATGCGCAAAGACCGCCATGGGAAATCATCCGGGTTGTGCGCAGCACCCATGCACTCCAGTTTACTCGGTATATACAAACTTACTCCCTCACTCATCTGTCCCTGCCGCCCGCATCTCGCCTCGTCGCCGTCGCGTTTGAGCCTAATTGGGTCGCGCGGCACGCGTCGAGTAAGTAAGCAGTGGAGCTTATTTGGATCGTTGCGCTGTGCAACGGAGCACCGGTGACGGGCGCTGCGATCCCTTGGTCGCTGAGCCGAGCACCGACTTCTCGGGCAAGGCATGCTGCGACGAGACTGACTGGCAGGTTGACAGATCTGCACAAGAACCTACTTATGAGCTGAGAGTTTGGCGAGAGGCGGCGTTGTTGCTTTGCAAAAACCGCCTTTGATCTCTTGGATTCGCTTGGAATACATCGCTCCCCGGGGACAGCGCAGCGCCCACCCCAAGGAACGGAATTCGATCACAGGGCGGCGCGGAACAGCGACACGAACCTGGGACTCGCTCAACCCCGACGCCCTCGTCCCTCATCGACGACCTGACTTTGCCCTTCGTTGGCCCTCCTGCCTTTCTCTGGCCGTCACTTGCGCCCACGGTACAAGGAAAGAGCGCCAAACTCCTTTGCCCGCGAACTCATCTATTGTATTGCACTTAGGTACGCCTATCGATCGATCGAGGCGTAACGCCGAAGGGGTGGACCCGAAGCGCCGCCCGTCGTAGATGGCCTATCTTTGCTGTCGATTCTCGATGCTCATCGACGATGGATTCAACAGGTATTGTCGCGAGTGTTCTCGTCGTCTGTTTTGTTTCTAATGAGCCAGCGGTTGCCGTCGGTGCCCCCAACGTCGTGGTTCGTCGTCGTCCTTGGGTGGAGTCGACGCGACACGCGCGAGAGAGCCGTCGCTGTGTTGTATTGTACAAGATGAGGGGGGGGGGCTGCGATTGCCCATGTCCCAAAACTGGCGCCGTGCAGTCTCCCTCTCTCCCCTTTCCCCAATCCCGTGCCTAATCGCCATGGAGAGAAAGGGCACAGGCAATGTACCGGGCGGGCTCTGAGCGCCGAGAGCCTGGGACGGAGGTGCAGGACGCGCATGAAACCGGAGATTGCTTCAGCAGCAGCCGAGGTCCATCCGTTTTCTGGCTAAACAGATCTTGCGGTGTCTGAGCATCCCCGTCTTTGTGGAGAGGAGGGTGGGATGCACTCGCCGCCCACAAGAGGCGGATGCACGACCAATCTGCGAACGCAAACGAGTCTTTGGGGAGCATGGCATGAGCCGTGGAACCTCGTGCCTGTGTCTGCGATGGACCAAGTAGGCGAGGCAAGGCAAGGCAGGACTGGGCGAGTCTGAGCTTGATCAGTGACTTGAGTCGCGAGTTGCAAGGGCAATGATTGCCCTTCCTTCTGTCCGTCTGTCCCTCCGTGACTGCACCATCTCAGACAGACAGGCGGCCACCCACGCAGCCACCACGCAGCCACCACGCAGCCGCGGACGCTCGTCGCCAAAGCACGCAGCGATCACGCACGCCCGAGGCAAAGAGAGGTTGTTCGTTCCGCTTCCCGTGCCGTATCAATCAATGCTTGATGCGAGTGCTCTGCTCCTTCCGCTAGACTGACTTCTTTTCAACTCGTCGCACGTCTCCCGCAACGCCAAGGTCATTCCAAGTCTGGTGGCTGAGCTGGGAGATGACGTCTGATCGCCGTAGCGGAGTGGCTTAAGTCTTGGGGGTCCGGTCACCCTCTGCCGCCCGCCCCCCGGTCGCCCGTCCCTCCGCCGCGCAGCAAATTCAATTTTGGGTTCACTTAGAGTCGGACACTGGGGCTGCCCGGCTACCCAGCGGTGCTACATTCTTTCCTTTGCTCGGCGTGGCCGCCGCCCTCTGTCCGAGCCGTCTCTCCTCTTGGCTGCATCAGGCCAGGCCTGTGACCTTTGGTCATTCGCTTGCACGGACGTCTGTCTGTCACAGAGCGCTGCCATGGGCCGGATGGCGTGGCGTGGCATGGCGTGGCGTGGCGAGGCGTGTGACAGCGGCAGAGCTCGAGCGAATGTGCGGTGCTGTGCTGCGTGTGCGTGTCGTTTCGCTGGATGGTGGCGCCCACTGCATTCGCCTCCCGACACTCTTCTCCGTCCCAACGTTGATCAGGCCGGTCAAAAACAGACGCGGTGGGCCGCTCACCCGTCCTGCCGCCTCACCCCACCCCCAGTCGCCGTCGCCGTCGCCGTCGCCGTCGCCGTCCACGTCGCACATCCACATCCACGCACGCGCCCGCGCCCAAACCCTCTGCCCGACGGGACGAGAGCTTGGCCGCCTCGTCATCAGGTGCCGTTCCTGCGGTGGTCCTGCAATGTGCTCCTTCCTGCATCTGCTTGCATCTGTTTGCTCCTGTTTGCGCCTCATGCGCCTGTTTGCTGCAGCACAAGTGCTTGCCTCACTCACGGCCCGTTCGTCCTGAGCCTACTACTGAGCGGATAGACTGAGACAGGACACATGAACAGACGTTGCTCCCCCCCCTCTCTCCCCGGCGCCCGAGGTTTGTGACGATGGTCCGCCCACCCCGTTGCCGCCGTTGCCGCCCTCTGACCCTCTCCTTGCCCATCCTTCCCCCACCCCCGCTGTGAGTGGTCCATCGACGGAACCACCGGGAACGAAACCAACAATTAACGACGACAAGCGGTAGCACGCAGCACCAACCGGCAGAGTGGCGGGCCCGATGACAAAGTCCATTCGCATCGTCGCCATCGCTTCCTTCCACCCTCTGCCTTGACAACGTACCCGGTGCTTCGTCCAGGCCTTCTTACTCCTCCTCCCCCTCCTCCTCCTCCTCCTACTCCTCGTGTCGTCGTCGTTCTCATCACCCACACCATCATCGTAACTCTGGTCCATTCCCGTACAACCCCCTTTCCCCCCTTCCCCCCCCCCCCCCCCCCCTCTTACCACACCCCCCCTCCTTCGCTGCCCCCCCCCCCCCCCCCCCCCCCCCCTGCCCGTATCTCCTCCCCCCCCCCCCCTCTCCCCTCCCCCCCCCCCTCCCCACCCACACCCTCTTGGTCCCCGTACAACCCCACCCCACCTCCCCCTTCCCCATCCGCCCCCCCCCCGTCAGCCCCCGC
>RRYC01000329.1:0-24760 GCA_004016185.1 Quambalaria eucalypti
GAACCCCGATCGCCCGCGGTCAAGCTCGCTGCTAGAGCGGATATTGAGAGGCGGATATACTAACCATTGTACTATCTAGGACTGGTTGAAGGCACGCCGGAATTGTCGGTCCACAAACGCAGTGAGTGACCAGAAGCAATGCCATCACTCAGCGAATGGACGGAAGTGCAGAAGAGGTGGAAGGTCGTCACTGGCAATGTAGTTGGCATTGAAGCTGGGACCAAACGTGGCGCAAACGAATGACTGAATGAATGAATGAATGGAGGGATAAAAGGGATGCAACACAAACGCTATCAGAGGCAAGTGAATGGAAGGGCACACGCGGATGAGACGGACAAAGCCAAGCTGAGGCTGAGGCTAACAATGATACGGAATGAGTGGATAGAAACATGAAAAGGAAATAAGGGAAAGACCGGACTGGAATAGAAAGTCTACTGCTAGGCGTACGCTGCGCTGCGCCTCGTCTGCGATATTGGCGGCCTGAGCAAAGTGAGCGTAGCGAACGTAGCGAGGGCCGCCCACTTCGCTCAGGCCGACTGCGCTCACTGCGCCGCCGCACCCTTGAGTACAAACATGGCATGCAGGAACCCAGCAAATGCCACGAGCCCCACGAACCAGAATCCCTCGTGGTAGTTAAACGGCCACTTGTGCTCGCTCCACTCTCCCTCGATGCCGCGCGCCCACACCATACCACCCACGACGGGCCCAATTGTCCTCGCTGCGCTGCTCGTCGTCTGCGCCAGCCCATTCGTAAGCGGCACGAGGTTCGGCGGCGTCAGTGCGTTCATGAGGATCGCGACGGCCGTGAATGCGCAGGTGTTGGCCAGCCAGCGCATCGACGCAAATAGGATCATGAACCCCATGACGCCTGCGTCGGTGCTGGGGTGCACAAAGTTGCGCAACAGCGGGAACAGAGTGTACGTCGGGAGGTACAAGAGGGTGCCTAGGCGCATCATTGCCAGGTGGCTGAGCCGGCCCTGCGGAGGGCCTACCTTGGGGTAAAAGTAGAATTGGAAGCCGATCTGGCAGAGTGCCATCGCCGCAATCAGCTCCGCGTAGTGCGCCGCCGTGAGGCCGAGCCCGCCCGAGGAAAGGGGCGTTACCAGGAACGCCATGAAGACTTGGTCAAACGTCGCAGAGTGGAAGGCCAGCAGGCCGTAGTGCGCAATGATCACCAGGGGCAGCAGGCCCCAGAACGACGGCGGCGCAGCCGGCACCGTCGCCGCCGCAGCCGTTGCTGTCGCAGTGTCCTCGCTCTCCGAGCCGACGCCAGCCAGCATACTCGCGCTCGCCGGCGCATTTCCCCGACCCAGCGTGTTGCGCGCCGAGTGACTCTCGGGGATGCCCGCCAGCGTGGGGTCGTATGCAGCCGACTTGCCCGCCACGCCCGATGCGCCGGGGGCGCCCGGTACCTGCAACTGCGATTGCGGAGCCTCCAATACCGGCGGTACCTCGTTCCACGGCGAGGGCATGTCGATGCCCGTATTCGTATACAACGAGGGTACCCGTCCCTGGAAACTGCCGACGCGCATTGAGCGCGGGCGAGCCCCTCCTACGCCCACGGACGACTGGAAGCCCGAAGAGGCGGCCCCGCGTGAGACGCGGCGCTGCGCAAAGTTCATGGGCGGTAGCGGCCGCTTTGGGCGCGATTGGGATGCACGCGCAGGCCCAATCGTCTCATCTGCATTGCCACCCTCGCCGTCGTCGTCATCGTCGTCTTCTTCATCGAAGCTCGAGTCGGTGTTGATCGCCTGGCTGTCGTTGCCATCGTCTTCTCCCTCGCGCAGCTGACTGTCATCCCCGTCATAGAGCAGCTCCTCGTCGTCGTATTCGCCGTCGTACTCGTCGTCCACGGCAGAATACGCCTCGTCGCCGTTGATGGCCGCGGCGACCCAGAGATCCGCAATACTCATGACCGCATCGTCATTAGCGAGGAGGAAGCGCTGCGCAAAGTTCAGGCGCGGTTTGGGGGCCAAGGCCGGGTCTGCACCCACGGCCTCAAAGTCTGGCGCGTAATCAAAGGCGGAGCCCATCGCCGAAGGCGCCACCGAGAGGCGATTGTTGCCGCCCGCATAGGAGCCCGCAGCAGCCACACTACCTGGGCGGCCTCCTCCCGGCGAAAGCAGCCGGGGTCGCGCAAACTCGCCACCGCCGCCGCCGCCCTGGCCTTGCGCACCGCTGGTGACGCTGAAACGCGAGGGCCTGCGCGCAGCCGCACCCACACCACCACCAAGACCACTACCGCCAGGATTGGTAGAATCGTACCCATACGCACTACCGCCGCCAAAGATGCCGCGCCTGCGCTCCTCTGTGCGTGAGAAGCGCCAGGGCTGTGCCCCCAGCCGCTGCTCCCACTCGGCGCGGCCATTGGCGTGGCTCTGGGTGATGATGGTGCCCTCGTCGTCACTGTCAATGATCGAGGGCGGCCCGCCCGTCTCCTCGTCGACTTGCTGCGTAAAGGTGCGAGGCAGGCCGGCGCCGGCGCCGCCACCACTGCCACTCTCGGCAGCTCCCAGACGCGTCCGTCCCAGACTGATACCCGACGTCGAGGGCTCGTCATTGCCGCCGGCGCCGCCATCGGTCGTAGGCGCAGCAAGGTACCCGCTGATGCGCTTGCCGGCGCTGCGGCCGAAGCTATCGAGATTGCTTCCGACGCCTTCTGCAGCTGCGACGAGGGGGTTGCGACTGGTGGGCTGTGCCTGTCCAAAGCCCTCTTCAGGGCCCTCGAGCTTGATCTGGCCCGTCGTCTGTCGCGGGCCGCCGTCTGGGCCGATGAAGAGGGAGAGGAAAGCGCCGAGGGTCGTAAAGGACTGCAGGATGGGTGGGCGTGGGCGTGGGCGTGGGTGGGTCGGGAAGTGAGTGAATGCAGGAAGGGGGAAAGAGTGTGTATATGCGTGTGTGAGAGTATATGCGTGCGTGTGAGTATATGCGAGTGTGTGAGTATATGCGTCCGTGAATCCACGCCCATGAATGCGCGTCCATGAATGTATGCCGTCATGACGTCGACGCCCCCTCGGCACTCACCGCTCCGACGAGACAGGGCAAAAGATAGGGCGTCGTCTTGAAGAGGTCTACATTGCCAAAGAGCCAGGGAAACTTTTCGGCTGGATGCTCGAGGAGTCCACCTGCAATGGGCCCTACGATACCGCCCATACCCCAGCAGAAGCCGAGGAGAGCATAGGCCCTGCCTTCATTGGTGGGGTCCGTGAGGTCGCGAATGGCGCCCTTGGCCACGCCTACTGCGCCATTGAAGAGCCCCTGCGCCATGCGGACGGTGAGTGCCATCTTGAGGTTTGTGCTTGTGCCGAATGCGACGAGGGTGAGGGCATTGCCGCAGAGGGAGGTGAGGAGGACGGCGCGGCGGCCGTACTTGTCTGCGATGCTGCTCCAGAGGAGGCTGGTGAGGAATTGGGTAAAGAAGAAGGCACTGGCGATGATACCGGCCCAGTAGCCGACTTCTGCCTCGCCGCCGACGTTGAAGCCCTCGATCATGAAGAAGAGAAATGGACCGGCGACACCGGCCGAGGAGAACTCGCCAAAGCAGACGAGACACAGGACGGCAAAGGGCACGGCGGGAATGGGTGTGGCGTCGGGTGCATTGGTGTTGGGCAAGATCGAGGGGATCTGAGGCTTGGGCTCGGGAAAGGTCCACGAGGAAGGGTCTTCGGGGTCACCAGAGACGGGCGGGTGGACCGAGAGGGTGTGTACGCGACGCATGTTGCGCCAGCGGGCGACGGCATCGGAGCCTGCGGCAGAGGCTGCGGCAAAGGACTTGCGCGGTGGTCGGCGCGGGTATGGGTGTGAATACCCAGACTGTTCTCCGGCTGGCGCACCCAGGGCTCCAAAGGAGGCGCGGTGGATGAATGCGCTGAGGCGATTGGGGTTCGGGCTGGCGTCGGATGGATGTGCGCCGCTGGTATACCTGCGCTTAAATGAGATGGAGCGCGTGGGGAGAGACGGCGGGGTGGAATTGGCTGAGGCAGCACCTGAAGTGGTACTGCCGGGCGTCGAAGGTCTGCGTCGCTGGCCGGGGCGGGAGGACGCGGCGGTTGGACCGGCTTCGTCGTCGGCCATGTTGGAGGTGTTGGTTCGCTGACTGGGCCGTCGCGGGCCAAGTGGTGGTGGCAAGGGTGATGGCTTGCGGGAGGGAGTCAGAGGATCTTCGAGTGTGGTGGTGAGGGAAGATGATTGGGGCTGTGATGGTGGTGTCGAGGCCAAGTTGCCGCCATGACCCGCACCAGTGGCACGGCTGCCCCTACCCCTGTCGGTGTTGCCGTCCATTGGATCGGGCTCGCCTGACTTGGGGCGTGTGGCTTGCGTGTGACTTGAGAGAGAGAGAGAGTGTGTGTGTGTGTGTGTGTGTGTGTGTTGTGTGTGTGTGATTGTGATGTGGTCGTTGCGAGCGTTGCAGTCGTGTCACTACCTGTGGCACTTGCACATGCTTGGCCCGCTCACTCCTTGCAAGTGCATTAGTACATACTGGTCTACGATACAAGTCCCAGTCTCAACCGCAAGTGTCACTCTTGACCTGCGCTGCGCCCCCCGCACAGCGCATGACGACACCTCGTCTTGTGCCGCCGCGGCGGCGCGTGCGTCAATGGCCCCGACAACAGGGGTGGGTGCAGGCGCAGGCGGGCTGGGCGGGTCGCCGTGGGGAGCCCGAAGCTGCTGACCAAGAAGCACACGGCAAAAAGGAAAAACCAGCCGATGCAGCATCAGCGTCGAAGCCATGCACAAGCACCACCAGCTCAACGGTTCAGCCAGGCCACTCTGCCAAAGTGGGTTCAAGGGTTTCCATGTTGCTGTATGTACAGTATGTACTTATTGTATGCAACACTCGGATCAACACAACACGCGCGTGCAGCAGACACGCGACGTCGTGTGTGTCCATGACCGCCTCAATGTGTCTCAGGCCTGGGCCGCGGGTTCGCGGATATGCACACATGATGACCAGCACCCAGGTATTGTATTGCATTGGATAGATGAGTCGCACTTGCACTTGCACTCGCACTCGCACTCGCACTCGCACTCGGACCTCCAACATACATACAGTACGTCGATGCAGGGTAGTCGAACCCGTACTCTTCGCACGCCATGTCCGGACAGACGCGTCCTGCGTAAGACGGGGCAGGGCGAGTGGGAGCAGGGTGCAGCGTGTGGGGTACAGTGCGACGACGGGAAGGACATGATGGTCGAAAGTAACCAACCAATTGCCATTCATCGCAGCATAATACAATCACTTACTGGCATTTGCAGGAATTGACCGTCGTGGGAGTCGGAGAGTTGGGCCACGGCAGGGGCACATCACGTGACCCCGTCACTTCCACCAACCTCGCGCCCGTCCCGATATTCTAAGCTTTGCGCTTGCTTCGAGTACGCAACGCGTCCCGACCTTCTTCCCGGAAGTGGTGGATGGACTTCGCGACGACGTTTCCCTCCAAAACCAGCCATTGAACCGCAGCATACAGGCAGGCAGGCAGTCACTCGTCCTGCCAGCTCCCAACCAACACGGGGTAACAGCAGGCCCGCTGCCATTTGGCCCATCGCGCCCCCCGCCACCTCGGCCCGCCCCCAGCATGCACCTCTACCATGCCACCCTCTCGCCGCCCTCGGCTGTCACGGCATCGGTAGTGGGTCAGTTCTCGGGCACGCGCCAGCAGGAAATCGTCGTGTGCAGAGGAGGTACACGTCTCGAACTCTTTCGTCCAGATACCCAAGTCACGGGCAAGGCCCACTCCGTCCTCGAACAGCATGCATTCGGCACTGTGCGCAGCCTCGCCAGCTTCCGCCTCACTGGCGGATCCAAGGACTACCTCATCATTGGCTCAGATTCGGGACGCATCACCATCACCGAGCTCGACGTACGCCAAAATGCCTTCGTCATTGTCCACCAGGAGACGTTTGGTCGCTCCGGTTCACGCCGCGTCGTGCCAGGACAATACCTCGCATCCGACCCAAAGGGCCGCGCCGTCATCATTGGCGCAATGGACAAGTCCAAGCTCGTCTACATTCTCAACCGCGACGCAGCAGCAAATCTCACCATCTCAAGCCCCCTCGAGGCCCACAAGCCCAATGCCATCATCCACGCACTCATCGGCCTCGACGTCGGCTTCGAGAACCCCACCTTTGCAGCCCTCGAAGTCGACTACGAGGACGCAGACAGGGATCCCACTGGCGAGGCCTGCAGCGCTACCGAGAAGCTCCTTACCTACTACGAGCTCGATCTCGGCCTCAACCACGTCGTTCGCAGATGGTCCTCGCCCGTCGATGCAGCAGCCAATCACCTCGTACAGGTGCCTGGCGGCTACAACCAGAATACGGAGCGGTGGGAGGGACCCAGTGGCGTCCTCGTATGCTCCGAGGACCACATCACCTACAAGCACAGCATCGGCGACGAGCATCGCGTTCCCATCCCGCGCCGCCTCAACCCCTGCGAGAGCGAGAGCGAGCGGCGGAGAGGCAACATCATCACCGCATCCGTCTGCCACCGCATGAAGAATGCCTTCTTCTTCCTCCTCCAGAATGAAGACGGAGACTTGTTCAAGGTCACCATCGAGCACGAAGAAGAGGACATCAAGTCTCTCAACATCAAATACTTTGACACGGTGCCGTTGTGCACCTCGCTCAACATTCTGCGTGCCGGCTTCCTCTTTGTGGCGTCGGATTTCGGGCCCTCCCACCTCTACTCGTTCCAGAAACTCGGCGACGACGACGACATTCCCACGTATTCAAGCACAGACTACCCGGCCCTCGGCATGACAGAGGCTCCACCTGCTCCCCCCACATTTACGCCGCGGCCACTGGAGAATCTGCTCCTCACCGATGAGCTTGCGGCCCTCGACCCCATCCTCGACTCCAAGGTCCTCAATGTCACTGCCGGCGACACGCCGCAAATCTTTACAGCCTGTGGCCGTGGTCCGCGGAGTACGTTCAAGATGCTGCAGCACGGCCTCGAGGTCCAAGAGGCCGTCAGCTCCGACTTGCCCGGCATCCCCAGCGCCATTTGGACCACGCGGCTGCGCAGTACCGACGAGTACGACTCCTACATTGTCCTCAGCTTCGTCAATGGTACCCTCGTCCTCTCCATCGGCGAGACCATCGAAGAGGTAAGCGACTCGGGCTTCCTCACCTCGGCGCCCACCCTCGCCGTACAGCAGATTGGTGCCGAGGCGCTCTTGCAGGTGCACCCCAGCGGTATCCGTCACATCATGGCAGACCGCCGCGTCGTCGAGTGGGCTGCACCGCACATGGCCAATGGCGAGCAGACGACGATTGTGGCTGCCGCGACGAATGAGCGCCAAGTCGTCGTCGCCCTCGCACCCACGAATGAGCTCGTCTACTTTGAGCAGGACATGGATGGCCAGCTCAACGAGTACCAGGAGCGGAAACCCATGGGCGCCAGTGTCCTGACCATGTCCATGGCAGACCCGCCCGAGGGGCGGCAGCGTACACCGTACTTGGCCGTGGGATGCGAGGACCAGACGGTGCGCATCATCTCCCTGGACCCAGACTCGACGCTGGCGTCCATTTCCATCCAGGCGCTGACGTCGCCTCCGCACAGTATCAGCGTCGCCGAGATGCGCGACGTGACAATTGACCGCAACCACGCGACGATGTTCGTCAACATTGGGCTCAAGAATGGCGTGCTGCTGCGTACGGTCCTCGACCCGATTTCGGGCCAGCTGACGGATACACGCACGCGCTTCCTAGGTTCCAAGCCCGTTAGACTCGTCCGCGTCAAGCTCCAGGGTGGGCAGCCCGCCGTGCTGGCACTCAGCTCCCAGCCATGGCTGTACTATGCGCATCAGTCCCGCACGCACTTTACGCCCCTCATCTTCGATGCGCTCGACCACGTGTGGACATTCAGCGCAGAGATGTGCCCCGATGGACTCATAGGCATCGTCGGAGGTAGCCTCCGCATCTTTACCATTCCTACGCTGGGCACCAAGCTCAAGCAGGATAGCGTACCCCTATCGTATACACCACGCCGCTTCGCCCCGCATCCAGCCAAGAATGGCCTCTTCTACATCGTAGAGGCGGACCATCGCGTCCTGTCGCCATGGGAACGGGAGCGTCGCATTGCAGCATTGCGGAAAGAGCCCAAGCCTTCGCAGCGCGGGGTACTCGATCTGGATCCTGCAGAATTTGGACCGGTGCGTGCGGGTGCGGGGCAGTGGGCGAGTTGCGTGCGCGTGGTAGATGCGCTGGGAAGCACGACGACGCACCGCATCGAGCTCGAGGGCAACGAGGCGGCATTCAGCATCGCAGTGGTGCAATTCAGCAGCGCGAATGCGAACCTTGCGGCGGGCCAACCGCCGCAGTTGCACGTCGTAGTGGGCAGTAGCGTCGACACGGCCGTGACGCCGCGGAGTGTCCGCCAGGCATTCCTCACGACGTACCGCGTTTCATCGGACGGCAAGACGCTGGAACTCCTCCACAAGACGGAAGTGGAAGACGTTCCCCTCGCGCTGCGTCCATTCGGCGGGCGGCTGCTAGCGGGTGTGGGGCGCACACTGCGGATCTACGACCTGGGCAAGAAGAAGCTCCTCCGCAAGTGCGAGAACCGCTCGTTCCCCCAGGGGATCACGTCCCTCGCTGCGCAGGGTGCGTCCCGCATCGTCGTGGGCGACGCGCAAGAATCGACCTTCTTCGTCTCCTACAAAGCAGCGGAGAACCGCCTCATCGTCTTTGCAGACGATACGCAGCCGCGCTGGGTCACGGCGCTGGCCATGCTCGACTACGACACGGCCATTGCGGGGGACAAGTTCGGGAACACCTTTGTGAATCGCGTGGAGAGCGCCGTGAGCCGCAGCGTCGAAGAGGACCCCACGGGGTTGACCATTATGCACGAAAAGCCCTACCTCCAGGGTGCGCCGCATAAAGTCGCGCTTCAAGCGCACTTCCATCTAGGCGATGTCGTCACGGCGGTGCATCGCGTAGCACTCGCTCCGGGCGGGAGAGACGTCGTGCTGTACACCTGTCTAGGAGGGAGCATCGGCGTCCTCGTGCCCTTTGCCTCGCGGGAAGACGTCGAGTTCCTCTCTACGCTCGAGGGGTCCCTCCGCGCGGAAGCCAACCCGGGAGCCTATGCAGGCTCGAGCGGCAACCCAAGTGCGGCGGGGACGGGCACAGGCGCTGCGGGCGCTCCGGCAGGAACGACTTCGTCTGCGCACTTGACGTCCCTCGTGGGCAGGGATCATCTCTCCTACCGCGGGTACTACACCCCCGTCAAGGCCGTAGTGGACGGGGACCTCTGCGAGGTATTTGGGTACCTGAGTCATGCGCGGACGAGCGCCATTGCCGAGGGGTTGGACCGCACACCGCAGGAGGTGAATAAGAAGTTGGAGGGGATACGGAGTGCCAGTGCGTTTTAGTCTCCCGTGCACATCCATGTCATGTCATGCGGAATGCCAGTGTTTGCCCTTCTTCGTTTACGTAATGCAGTCGAGCGTGTCGTGTCGCACATGAGATACAATACAATTACAACACAGCACCAGACAACACAACACGGCGCGAGACTGACAAGTGAACGTCAACGTGAACGTGAACGCGATCGTCGTCCTCGCCGCTTACGCCCTAGGCCCCAACTCAGCAGCCAATCCCTCCAGGACCTGTGCCAGTGCCCTATCCCTCTGCCTATCCTCCTTATTCGCCGCCTCCCCAGCTCCCAATTCCCTCACAGCCCCCTGCAACCCCTCGAGCAACTCCCTCACCTCGGAATGCAACCCCTCACTCTGAGCCATCCTCTCCCTAAGCGCATCATGCAACCGCTTATTCTCACTCTCGATATTCTCCAGCTCCGTCTTGAGCGCCGCTACGCGCTGCCGTTGACTTGGGACAGCAACGGCATGTACCGCCGTGGCGATGTCTACTTCTGGTCGCCAGACATCTGCGAGTTCGGGCGATTCCTGAAGGTTCCAGTGGTGGGTCTCTGCAGTGGAAGCACGTGCATCTGCTTCGCGGGAGAGCTGCTCCAGGAGGGAGAGACGCGGGGAGAGGTCGTATTCCTCTACGAGGGTGGTATGTTCATTGCGGATACGCGATTTCAGCGAGGAGAGAAAGTGCGTGCGGAGAGAGTCAAACGCCGGGGAGGTGGGAGGTAGAGTGGGGAAGGCTGCGGAGAAGTTTTCCGGGCTGGAGCGTGGGCGGATGGTGGTGCGTGGTGGTGGTGCAGGTGTAGGTATCTGGTCAGCTTCTCGCTCTACGCCTCACGCCTCATCACAATGAGAGAAACAATGACACGGCACTCACGTAGCCTTAACATCCAACAACCCCAAGAACTTGTCCAATCCCGAATTGAGCTTATCGAGACGCACGTTGCCCGTCCCTGTTGCCTTTGGCCGCTCTGCCTCTGCCTCCGCCTCCGCCTTGGCCTCTCCACCTCCTTCACCTCCCGTCCCCGATCCCGATCCCGTTCCCCCCTCCCCCTCCATACCAGCCCCAGACCCAGCGCCCGCCCCAGCCCCCCGACGCTTCCCCAACCGCGAAGAAGGACTCGGCGTAGAAGCCACTGCGCCCAGGGACTTTCTCTTCCCCGTCATCGTCGTCGTCGAAGTCGTTGCTGATGCGTTCGCGTTGGCGGACCCCTGCGCAGAGGCGGGCATACTCTTCCTTGCAGTGGGGCGGCGCGATGCGGATGCAGAGGGCGCAGAGGAAGAGGAGAGGGCGGATTCGACGAGGGCTTCGTCTGAGTCGGAGGGACGGGAGGAGGTCATTTTGGCGGGGTGGGGGGGTGAGTGGGTTGAGTGGGTGGTGTGATCGACTGGAGTGAGTGTATCGCCGTGGTGCGTTGCGGTGCGATGCGATGCGATGAATTTGACGGGGGGTAACGTTGATTCGCCGTAATGGTCAGGATGTAAAGGTGTGAGAAGTGTACGCTGGAGATCAACACGGGGCGCGTCGCGCGACGCGTGTGAGTGCCAGGTGAGTGCCAGTGAGTGCCAGGCAGCGGGGCGAGTGTCAAATGTATTGGATCAGAACCAGAAATGACAATTGGACTATCCAGGCAATGAGTGAATGAATGCTTTCAAACTGGACCGAAAGGGAGTGTAAAGGTAAAGGTGAGAGACGAGACGAACACAAGTCCATGGCACTATCAATGACGCAAAGAGACTCGACTCCAAGGGTTCGTCCAGAGAAACAACAAAAACAAAAAACGCAGACTACCGACCGTCACACCACACCACACCACACCGCATCCTGCGCCTTAGAGCAGCAGAACCCCAACCAAAGTAGACGCAGCCAAGATGAGTGCTGCGCCTGCGCTCGCCCCCGCCATTGCGCCGTTGGAGTCCGTCGAAGGGGAAGAAGAAGAAGAGGAATCGTCGCTGTCGCTGCTACCGCTGCTGCTGTTTCCCTCGGCTGTGCCGTTGCTGGATGCGTCCGACGTGCTGGAGGAGGTGCTGCTGTCCGAGGAGGAGTAGGCCGACGTATTGGGCGTTACTTCTGCGGGAGTAGTTCCGTTTGGCTGGCGAAGGGGCGCATCGATGGAAGCAGGGGAAGATGGTAAGCATGAGTGAGCATACACGCACGTGTGTAGGTTCCCGCCACACAGCACCACCACTCACCTTGACCTCAAACTGCTCCGACGTAAAGTAAACCTGGGGATGGTCCAGCTGGTAATTACTGCTATTCACCAGCAAAAGGCTGTACGTCCCGCTCGGCACCGCATCGAGTCGAATCTCCGCCGTCCCATTTGCAGTGGTGAGTGCATTCCCCACCTGGAAGTTCCCATTGAGTGTGCTCTGGTTCGCAGCGAGGAGCTGCACAGAAAAGTACGAAGGGTCGGTGGTGTTTGCTTGGAAGTTGAGGGTGTTGGTGTGGTTGGAGACCCAGTACGAGGATGACGAGGGAGAGGAGATGGTGAAGCCTTGGGCGGAGGGCAAGGCGGATAGGCCGGCGAGGATGAGGGACGAGGCGATGAGGAGCATGGTGGGCGTGGCGTGTAGGGAGAGAGGGAGTGAATGTGTTCGGCGGGAGAAAGGGCGGGCGTGTAGAATACAGGATGAAAAGGGATGACAAGGTGCAACGAGGGCAATCAACGCAATTGTGTTGTATGATCCACCCTAGACGCCGTACGTACGCCGACTTCAGGCAAACGCCATTCCAGCGCCCATTACGACGACCGCCGGCCGCTCCAAGGCTTGCCCCACCCTTCTCTCTCTCGCCCTTTCTTCTTTCTCTTCTTTACCGCGGAGTTGAAGTCCAAGTCCGCATGGCCAATCACCCCGGGGCGCGCCGGACTTCCGGCGGACGAGCGACGAACAGAGCAAGGACATGCAACTACCACCGGCGGGTGCGGGTGCGGGTGCGGGTGCGGGTGCGGGTGCGGGTGCGGGTGCGGGTGCGGGTGCGGGTGCGAGTGGGGTAGGGTAAGGGTAGAGTTTGGCGCGCCCCCCGGGTCGTCCTGAGTCAGGGGCACTCCGTCGAGCTCACTATCCATCATGGACCATATGCTCTTGGATGATCCACCGATGGGCCATCCCATCCATTGAACAGCCGCCCACTCATTCTTCACCACCCTCTGAACTTCGACTCAACTCGCCTCGACTCGACAAACAACTTCGACGTTCAAACCAGAACCACGCGTCTCGCTTACAAGTCGCGCTTGCTTGCTTGCCTGCCTGCCTGCCTGCAGGCATCATCGGGGCGCAGCGCCTGTGTGTGTGCTGGGGTTGAACCCGCGTGTTGGTCTTGGCGTGCAGTCGCAGGTGCAGGCGCAGTTGCAGGTGCAAGAGGGCCCTGGAACCCGAACGAACGAGGGACTCCGTCGTCGACTCGAACCGACTCGAGTCGACCCGGGCTGCAGTCAGCCAGCTCACGTGGCTGGTTGGCTGGCTAAGTGAGGAGGGAGGGACGGCTTTGACTGTGGAGTGTGGAGTGTGGAGTGTGGAGTGTGGTGGAGTGTGGAGTGTGGAGTGTGGTGGAGTGTGGAGTGTGGAGTGTGGAGTGTGGGGGAGCTTGTCGTTTGTGTATGTAGTACAATTTTCGGGCTCGACGTCGACAAGGCAGGGTGCGGGGCGTGGGAATGCGGGGATGTAGCTGGGTGCTCAAGTGCCCCGCCAAGCGAAGCGACGCATGGAATCTGACTATCATCGATGCGAGTACCTAGCTACTAGGACGCGACACAAGGCACAGTCGCGTCTGCGAAAGAGCAGCTACAGGAGTACAATATCGAAGCGAGAAAAGTAGCTACAGAGGGAGACTCGCCTTTCCCATCTCTAAGTGCAGCGGCGGCCGCATCCCACCATTCCCAATCGATTGAGCCAAAGCGACTTCGCTCGGACGGACACTGTCGTCGTCTTCCCCACACCTATCATCAGTTCCGATCCTTCTCCACCGCCTCCCCTCCGGCACTGTCCTCAATCGGCGGCTTTGCAAAGTACAATAGGGCGCTCCTTGCCATCTTTTCCTTCCCGGCTTTGATGCTCGTCTGGCCCTCGGGGTCACGGAAGACGTGGTCTTCCCAGGAGAGTGTCACATAGTGGTCGGGAGAGCAGCGGGACCTGCGGGGGCGGGAGCGCGAACACAAGTGGGCAAGTGTCAAGCGTCAGTCAAGGTACTGTGCCGCCACTCCACGCCACGCCACGCCACGCCACGCCACGCCACGCCACGCCACTCACCCCATCCTGGAATCAGTAGCATACACCGGCGGCCTAGTACCCAGCGCCTGCGCAAGCTCATTCAACTGCGAGACGTAACTCTTGTGCTCATTAACCTCGACGATATCGCGCAGACGCCCCGTCTTGCTCATTGCTAGGCGCCGTCGAAGCGTGCAGCTCGGCGCAGTAACGAGCATTCCCAGTGGGTCGAGGAACGTGGGGAGGGAGGTCGTCGTCGAAGGTGGGACGGGCGTCGTGCCCGTCGCGGCTGTGACGGGGTTCAACGGCGGAGACCCCGCGCCAGCACGCCCGTCGTTGCCCTTGGACTTGCGAGCCTGCTGCGGCTGGGAGGAGGAGGAGTCGCCCTCTGGGTCCGTCGAGGCAGGGCGCTTGCGACTCGCATTCGCCGTGCCGCCACTCGCATCAGACGCGCCGTCGCCGTTGCCGTTGCCGTTGCCAGCATTGCCTTGCACCGCCTTCCCAATCGGCCTGGGAATGGCAACATACTCCGCGAGAGGCTTTGCCCCAATCTTGTACAACTCTGCATGCACCTTCTTGAGCAGCTCCGCGGCATTCTCCTTGGACTGCAGCTCCGCAGCGGCCATGGCGCTCGCCGCAGCCGTATCGGTTGTCGGGGGAACGGACTTGGGTGCATTGACAGCCGCTGCGGCGCTGGCCGCGGCCACGGCAGCGGAGCTTGGCGGCGCAGTGGTACCGCGCATGAACTCCTTCCAGCGGCGGGAGCTGCCGTCATGCCCGGGCTCAGCTCTGGCTTCGCTGATAATTTCAACATCGCTGTCAGTGTCATCGTCCGAGTCTGCAGTGACGGCGCCATCTTTCATCGACTCGCTAGCGTTGATGTCCTGACCTCGCTTTCCTTGATGATCGCTGCGAGCAACGTCTTCGGGAGCGAGTGATCCAGTCGAGAGTGGCGGGGTGGTCTGTCGCACGGTGACTGCCTCCACTGTCTCCGAGTCAGCTGCCACTCGAGGCTCCGCCACCTCCCCATCGACGAGGAAGCTCCTCAGTGCCGCATCTTCGGGGGTAGACACGACTCCGTCGAGGAAGTCTGCAAACGCACGGGACTTCTTTGCCTTTTTCTTGGGTTCGGTCATTGTCGCGATCGGTATCCGTGAGGTCGCTGTATGCTGTAGGTTGGTAGTAGGTCGCGTTGATCGTGGTGCGTGGGTCGTCTTGCGAGAGCCTGGCCTCGTCTACGGCCTTCTTATATATGCGCCAAGCGCGGCCCAGAAGCCCCACTGGAGACTCGAACTCCAGTGGCAGTCAACCAGGTGCCTGATCGATGAATGTGTGACGTGGCCGACAGAACGCCGCAGAAGAAGACGCTACGTCTATTGAAGAGCGACGCTGCACTTAAGCCCGTGTAATTGCAATCCAATTTTTTGGAGCAGGCGCTTCTTCAGAGCGACCGACGCCCAGCGCTGCACTGAGGCGCGGCGCTGCTCCCGCCCCTCGAAATGAATGAATGAGGGCGAAGCGAATAAAGGAGGTTCACTACGGCCTCGTCCTCTCGGGAGACTTCGCTGGTCGAGGATCCAGGAATGAAAGGAGGAGTCAAATGACTTGAGTGTACTGTGTACTTGCGTGCGGCTCGAGTCTACTTAGGTACATCGACTGGTGCGTCGTGCGTGTGCAGACCCGCGCACAGCGCAGCGCGACGCGACGCGGTGCGCCTGTCCTACCTTGTTAGTCTCGAGAGCAAAGGCCGTGTCCGGTTTCGGGCTCGGGCTCGATCTCGTCCTGGATGACGGCCCTGTTTGAGAGCCGCAGAATGAGAGAGAAGAGAGCCCAGCGCTGCTATGCAGCCAGCTGTCAGCTGGCACCTTCTTTCCCCTCGAGAGGCTCGTTGCGGCGCGTCCACTAGCGCGCGGCTGATCGAATCGAATCGAGTCGACGGAGAGGCAGCTAACAGCACACGTCTTGCACTGTGGAAGTGGGCGTGGACTGAGCTTGGCTAGGAAGAAGCCTCTTATCTGTCAATCAATTGGCGAGTCAGTCGGACCCTCGACTTTGACTGACATTCGAGGTAAGTATGCGAAGGCCATTAGGAAGTTCGCGACTCCTTTGTTCCCCTCATTCAAAGGGACAGACGCGCCCGCACGGCCCACCCAGGGTACACAGACGGGACGTCACGTGACGCCACCCTAGAGCAGAGCAGTCACTCGTGACTCTCTCGAGTTGTTGGAATCCGACTTGTGCTTGCTACGTGCTTCCTCTAAGGATACTTAGCAGGGTCTGAGGTACGTTGAGTTTTGCGTAGCGTATTAAGAGGCCCAAGAAACTAGCAGGAATCCGGGCTGGGTGTGGGATGCATAGCGCATTCAGCGTCGAGTCAGGGGTAGCACGAGGGATCAGATGGCTATACAACTGGTCAAGACGGCCGTAGGTAAGTAAGTAGGTAGTGTATTAACAATGTGAAGGCAGCGTTCACGCGCAGATGAGAGCACATAAGAGCAGGATAAAGCAAAGCAAAGCAGGGCCAAACACACATTACCGACGCCCACACTCCACTCAATGAACAATCTCCACCCCAGCCGCACGACTACTCTCCCCGCGCTTAGCGCTCTCCTCGGCCAGGCGCTCTGCCTCGCGCAGCTCTTCGTCGTCTTCGTCGTCCTCGTCGGAGTCGTCACTGCGCGCTTCTTGGTAGTCGTCGTCGTCGTCATCCGCATCCGAGTCCGCGCCGCTGGCGGGCTTGGCGTTGGCCTCCTTCTCGGGGTTGCGCACCTCCTCGGGCGGGAGCACGACTCTGTGCTGGCCCTTGGCGGCCTTGCCCTTGGCCTTGACCTTGGCTGGAGGCGCCCCGAACTCATCCTCGTACGCAGCGTCGTACCCGTTCCGCTCGCGCGCATACTCCCGCTCGTAGTCGTGCCCCGCGCCGCCACCACCAGCACCACCGGCGCCACCGCCCTCGACATCCTCGTCTTCATCCCCCTCGAGACCCAAGACCTCTCTCCTACGCTGGTCTTGCATCCCACGAATCGAGGCATTACCCAGAAAGGCGCCTGTGGAAAGACGGCGGGCAAGGGCGTGCCCATTGCTGTGGGCGTGGCTGGAAGCAGACCCAGGCGCACGCGGCGTCTGTGCTCCATCTGCGCCTTCGTGCTCGTGCGAGTGCACGTCGTCATGCGCGGGAAAGTGGTCCCTGTGCGAGCCTTGAGGTTGTACCGTCGCATCTTCAGACGACGGCGCGCCCGCACTGCTTGAAGAGAGGGAGAGCTTGCTGAGCGACGAGACGGGCGACGAAGGCCGACGGGGCGTCTTCTCCCCCGCTGGAGAGTCTGTCCCTGGTGTTGGCGTAGACTGGTCGGGCGTGGACGCTGTGGGCGTCGCCTGTGCGCCCGAGTCGCCACTGCCACTGCCAATGCGACTCCCTCCTCCGCCTGCGCCTGCGCCTGCACTCCCGCTGCTACTGCTACTGCTGATCGACGAGTCACCAGAAGCAGAGCGGTCCCGCCCGCTCTTACCACCTCCACCGCGTACCTTTTTCCAGGCAGACTTTGCCCTCTTGGAAATCTCCTCGCCCAAATCGATGACATCCCCCGGTCGCTGGCCGCCCTGAGACCAGTGGTGGTGATGCGGGTCGTGGCTTTGCTGCTGTTGTCCGTAATTGTGGTAGTGACCCGGCGGGGCGGGGCCGTGGCCCCAGCTCATCTGACGGGCATGTGGGTGAGGCTGCTGAAACGGCAGTTGCTGGGGAAAGGCAGAGTTACGGCCGGAGCCTTGCGAGTGGAGGAGCTGGGAACGCGCTGCGACGCCAATGGTGATGGAGTTGGCACGCTTTAGCCTGCCGGATACGGGAAGCGGGGCAAAGCGGATCGAGGGCGCGTGGTGGGACGAGCCGGCCGAGGAGGAGCGGTCACTCGACATGGTATCGGTGCGAGAGCGTGGGTGGCCGCGTGACGAAGACGAGGCAGACGAGTCGGCAGAGGTCGACGCGATGCTGTTGCTGCGCTCCGAGTTGCTGAGGGGGGTGGACAGCTCGCTACCCGTATCGAGTGCCTCTGAGTCGGCGCCGTAGGAGCTGGGCGACGACGTTGAAGCTATGCTGTCGCTGACGCTGCCGCGGTGGGCCTTGGCACCAGGTACGGCGAGCGACCCAGGCGGGGACGCACCGCGGCCAAAGAGCGATTGGTCCGATGGCCGGTCGTCGTAGGAGGGCGAGGGAGTGAGTACGATGCCATCGCCTGCACTGGCGTCCCGTCCCCTCGGGTCGTAATCGAGGACGATGCCGCCCTTGAACTCGGCGTCCTTGGCGAGGGGCACCTTGCGCTCAAAGGACTTGCCCAGGGGACGACCATCCGTCTTGATCTGTTTGCCTGGCTGTGAGGGGATGAATGCTGCCTTGATGGCCGATTTCGTCGTCGACTTTTGCTTGACTGCTGCGCGTGGCGGGGCCTCGTGGGGATTGGCGAGGATGGAAGCAGATGGGCGCCGGCTGGGGTCGTGCGGTGAAACGGCCAGGGTGGGCGAACCGGGAGGCGACGGCGTGGTGGCGGCGCCTGGGATGTTGAGCCGCGAGGAGCCCGACCCCGAACCGGAGCCCGAGCCCGAGCCTGACGAAGACGAGGTGGAGCCCGAGGCGGCTGTGGTGCTGGTATCAACCGACGACGTCTGCGGTTGCGTCTGTGTCTGCGTCGGTGTCGGTGGACTCGCTACTGCGGCCATTGTCGGTGCGGGTGGTGCGTTCGCTGTGATTGCTCGCGTGTCTGCCGGTGTGACCTCAACTTGACAGGCGGGAGAAGCAATGTCGCGGGGGCGGGACGAGGCGAGGCGGGAGGGCTGGCCGGCTGGATGAATGAATAAATGAAGGAGATGCGGACGCAGAGTGGCACAAGCAAGGACGGAGAGAAAAGGAGAGAAGGAAGTGGCAGTTTCTACGGCGAATCTAATCCAGCGCACAAACGACCGACGTCTGGCACCGCACTGCGGCCAGAGTTGCTCCACCCAAGATCCCGAACCCACCAGCAATGGACCATCACCGCCTCCGTACGGCGACAACGAACACGACCCACCCGCCCCCGCATCCCGATTCATCCCATAATCAGCTGACTTGGCTAGCCTAGCCTGGCCTGGCCGCTTGCGTGGACACGACACGCTCTGCCCTGCCCCTGCCCTGCCCCTGCCCTGTCGTGCGCTGCCCTGCCCCGCGTCCCGCTGCTGCCAAATCCCCCTCCTCCCAACACACTCGCCCCACGCTGTCCCACGGACCCCCACTCATTGTCAAGGTCTCACCGCAACCTGCCCCCACTCATTTCGCCTCGCCTCGCGGCGCATCGGCGGACAGAGCAGAGCGCACAGGCCGCGCGTGCCGCGTGCGCTCTCCGCGTCTGCCGTAAAGTGCAAGGAAAGAGAAAAGACACGCAGTGGATGCGCATGCGCGGCTCGTCGGCCCGGAGTCCCGAAAGCGGAGCCTCCCACGGGCCGCCTGACCTCACTCGCACTCGCACTCGCACTCGCACTCGCAACGGCGCGTCGCCCCCGCATTTTGCATTTTGCAGCGAGTGAGCGAGGGAGCGAGGGAGCGAGTGATTGACTGTGACACAAACAAGCGCAGTGCAGCACAGCGCAGCGCAAGCACGACGGCGCCCTCACTCGCAATGGAACAGGAGAGTCGCAGCACGCATGCGTCAACTCTGCAGTGCAAGGGCCCCCCCACGCAGCGGAGGCAAGATCGTCAGTCGGACCGCGGGGTGGCGAACCCGTCAACTCAATGCATATGAGTCGGAACCGAGTGCGAGTGAAGCGTCGTGGTAAGGCACAGCACACGCGGACGATGTTCAGGCGCGGGCTTCAAGGTGGTCCTTTATGGGCGCAAGGGAAAACATCGTCCATTTGAAGAAGAAACTCGGATGGCACGGCCGGCTCTGGAGCCGGGGCCACTTGGAATGCGAGGAATGATGGGCGGGAAGAGACAATGCAAGAGTAGGGACGAGGCAGGCAGGCAAAGAAGCGCGATACAAACAAGTGGTTCTGCGGCATACAGGGACGAGGATAGAGGGGCAAGGAACGACATTATATGGTAGCAGTAGCAGGGTCGGTGCGAACTAACCACTCGAGCCCCCGCCCCCCCCTTTCACCCTGCTTCTACCATGCAGGGGCAGCGAGGCCCACACGCTCACCCTCGTGGTCCAGGCAAGTATACATGTTGCGCAGCGCCGTGAGACCCAAGACGAGGACGCCCTGCGTGTCGAGGGGCATGACAGCGCCGACACACTTCTTGGAGCCGGGGATGAGCGTGCCGAGGTTGACGTCGTCGTCCTTCAAGGGCAGCTTCTTGCCGTCCTTCATGGTGAGCACCGCGTTGATCTTGGCGTCGCAGTCAAACGTGTACACGCCATTCTCCTCGTCGAGCTTGGCACCCTTGACGTCCTTGTAAAAGGCCTTGGCGCCGTCCTCGCCCGCAGGCATAATCGATGTGCCCGTGTCGATGATGGCGTCCATCGAGTTGATGCCCTGGCCGCCGTTGGCTGCCAGACTCGTGATGGGCACCTGCCAGTAGCCAACCTTGCTCAGTGCATAGTAGCTCATCTCACCCTTTTGCAGCGAGGCGCGAGGGCCACCGAAGCGCATCTCCGACTTGCCCTTGGTGTGCTGAATGGCAATGCACACTTGTTTGCTGTGCAGCGCCGTGTTCTGTGCAAACGTCTGGTCCAGGAACGTGGCACGCTTCTTGCCATTCTTGTCGTGGTTGAGCTCCTTGAAGGCGAGGCCCATGACGCCGGCCGCCTTGTCCTCTTCAAAGTTCTTCGACGTCTGATTCGCCGAGCCCACTACCAGCTTCTGCACCTCCAGCGAGCCGAATTTCACGTCGTCGCGGTACAGGTTGCCCGTCACCGAGCCGATGCCGTACTGCAGGCTGAACGTGTGGCCCGTCATGGGGTGTGCCTTGGACGCTGCGGGGTAATTTTCGTCCTTGATCCAGGGCAGCGTCGAGCCAGAGTCGACGGTCATCAGCACCTTTTTGCCTCCGAATTCAAAGTTGGCATTCGGCTCCAGCTGCTCGCCGTTGTCGTTGAGCTCGACGTGCAGCGGGATCGTGGCGTACTTGGCCGTGCTGGTGCTGGTGCCGGCCTTGGACGATGCGCTCTTGGACGACGACGACGCCGCCTTCTTGGTCGAAGCTGCGCTCTTGGTGGAAGCCGTGCTCTTGGTGCTGTCCTCCGACGATGATGCACCCGAGTCGGACGAGTCGGACGTCGCATCGCTCGCACGTTGGTTGAGGAGCGAGCCGGCGAGGGCATCGTCAGAGAGGGCCCACTTTGCGGCAATGTTACGGTGCTTCTCGTGCATGTGCGCATTCGAGTGGTTGCCGTACCGTTGCTCCATCTTGATCATCTGGAACATAATGTGCTTCATGTTGGCCTGTCGCCTTCCGTTGCCGTCACGGGCCTCGACTTGCTGATGGAGGCTGCCATGGTTGGCCATATCGGAGCGGCGCATGGCAAAGTTAGATGACGAGGCCGAGGCGGCCGTGGCGCCCATGAGGGCCACGACAAAGGGCAGGAGCGAGAGGAGAGCGAGGAAGCGAGTCATGATGGGTGTGGTGATGCACAGTGCTGGTCGAAAGGCTTGAAGTTGGTTTCAATGTACGAGTGACGTCCGAATGCCAGCTTCGACGAGAAGAGAGCTGATAAGAATGGTGATGATGATGCGATGTTGGAGAGACCGATTGAAGGACCGGAAGGAGACTCAAACCTGAATGAATGGGGACCGAGCGAATGAACGAATGAATCGAGGTATCTTCTCGGATGTATTGGGGAATTGGGCCGATCTTTAAGGAGCGTAGATGATGGTCAAGGAATGAAAGGTCGAACCAGGGGACATGCAACAATTAAGGTGAATGTCAGCGGGCTGCGTCGGTGAAGGGATGGACGTGGTAGCCCTGCTGAAGATGCTTTGCTGTGGGCGTACAAGGAGAAAGGGGGGAAAGCGAAGGGTTGAAGGGGGGATGGATGGGGCGGGGTGGGATGAATGGGAGTATAAAGAGGGGGTACGGAATGGTAGACGTGATGGGATGACGGCGATTGTTGTTAAAAGGGGAGCATCGCGCAGAGGCAGGAGCAAGTCCCGGTCAGTCAGGGCCGGCAATGTCCCGTAGCGGGCGTGGGACCGTCAGGAGACGACGCGCTCTTGACGCCCACGCTTGCAACTCGACACTCACCCGTCTTTGCGTGTTTGACTCTGCAGACTGCAGACGATGGACACAATGCAATGAATGCATGGAGGTAGCAGGCTGGACGGTCCGAACGAAAAGCACGGGATTCAAGGTAGGGAATGGTGAGCTGGGAGGGGTAAGGTGAGGACAATATGCTGGCACACGGTGCCCGCGCAACTGCGCCCATGCTGAGGGCCCAAATTGATCTCTATCCGGCGCTGCTGCCGACTTGCTCCAGTCCCGCTTTTGGTATCGCGAGCCGGGCGCGCACCACGGCTATTCATTGACGTCTCATCTGCCTCTTGATTGATTCGCATATCGCGCCGCCGACTGAAGCGAGTCGAGTCGAGGCGAGGCGGGGCGAATCGCTTTGGTGGTGCTGCGATGCCCGTTCGAGCCAAAGGGTACTGAGCCTTTTGGCGTCAACAACAGGCATGAGCCGACACGGTCCAAACGAAATCGAAGCAGAAGAAGGCAGCGAAGCGGCACTGGAAGCACGAGAAGGAGCAAGTGCGGGGGTGCATAGGAGAAACGCACTCTCAGGAGTCTCACCTCCGCCCCTCATCCTGTGGCCGCCTGCCTCGAGACGCGCGCCAAGAAGCCTCAAGCGAAGCCACCTTGATGCGCGGCGCGTGGGCGCTCGGCCCAACTCTCAGCGTCAGGCCAGGCAGACTCTCTGCCTCTTTCCCCCGCCCTGTGGCCCACCTGCTCTGCCCTGCAAGGTCATGCCGGCGACTAGAATTGATGGTCTAAAACAGGCAGTCACGTCAACGGGGGCCGTCGTCGTGCCCACCCCGGCGACTTTCACTCGCTGCACGTCGTAACCGTGCGTGTTGTTCTCCTTCTCCCGCCTCCCGCCGCCAGCAGCCGCGGTTCGGGCGCGTACATACAGACATAGGTCCTATTGGGCCGCCGGCGTGGGGCCCAAGTGCCAGATGCGGGGAAAAAGGCGTGGTTCGGAGTGTCAATTCGAGGCCAGTGCTGCGAGTGGACTCGAGTCGTCGAAAGGGGCAGGTCGGGCCATTGGCAGCTGCAATACACTGGATTACAATCTTTGGAGAATCATCAAGTGCACTTTGTCCCTTTATGGCTCGGTCCGGCTTCGTCGCCGATTAGACACACAGCAACGACGAGAATCCTCGTGCCCCGGCAATTCAAGACAAACACGTATCCTCTCGCAGCCTCACGTGATCGATTCCCTGCCAGTCCTCAGCTGCCCGTCACCACTTGCTACAAAGTCCCCTCTTCCCTCTTCTTTCTTCCCTCTTGATTATGTCCACCGCGAAGCAACAGATCATCAACACACTCTTATTCTCGGAACAGCCACTCAGCCGGCCCGCTTGCTCCTGAGTCATATTCTGAGCCTGAGCCTACTTCGCGATCATGTGCGGTTCGGTTGACACGTGCATCCAGGGCATACGGTACCAAGACGAGAGAGACCGCTACGCTACCTTTTCTGCGGTCCGTGTCGTGCGGTCCGTGTCGTGCGCTGATCCCGAGCATTTCCTTCTTACTTCGATCAAACACTCTTTGCGGGCTGAACCATTGATCCCCAGCATATAGCCTTTGTCGCCTCGATCATTGATCCCCGAGCATACAGCCTTTGCGAGCGCAGCCATGACCCTTTCTCGACGTTGGCCGACTGCTCCTTCGCCAGAGCAGGAGCGTCTGGGTGCCTACTCTCATTACATATTGACCTTGTCCGCCATCTGGCTGCGGATCAAGGTCGGGATCACTACAAGGCATCCACGCAGCTGGCAGCGCTCGAGGCGGGTCATACTTGAAGCAAGGTTCACGACCAAGTGCGAATGGCCCGAACCGCGTGCACTACCCCCCGCCGTAAAGCGATTGCCCATGAGCGCCTCAATCCCCCACTTTGAGCCCGCATTTTCATTCAAAAGGACCGTAGATGAGTCTTGAGCGGAACACGGAACGCGCCCTCCCGGTCCCCAAGGACCCAGTCAGCTTCCAGTCATCTCAGTCAGACCCCTCGATTCACGGGTCATGGCTTTGGAGCGAATTGATCCTTCAGAGCGACCGATCATTTTCTCCTGGTACCTGTACCCATCAGACCTACAACCTGCACCTGCTTCGAGTCAACCCCTCACTGCACCCGCTTTGCCGCTCTTACCGCTCCACGAGCCTTCCCAATTCACACCCTTGCGAGTCTACAGTCCAAGCATCGACGAGCTTGCTTCGGACTCACCTACGCCCAGCATGGAGGAGCACCACGCGCCAATCGCTGCCTCGCTCGGAAGCGCACCGCTCGACAAGGCGCCCAGCATCATGAGACCGCCAGCAGCTAGCGAGGCCGAGGGCCCGGACGCTAAGCGCCAGGCAGATTCAGTACTCGAGACAATCTTCCTCCTGAGCTCCGACGAGGAAGATGCTCATCCCCCGCCGGTCAAGAAGAATGCAACAGAGAAGAAGAAGAAGGCAGCGCACGTCAAGAAAGCCAAAAGCACCGATGCGCCCAGCGAGGTCGTCAAGGTCAATGACGCACGCAAGGGCAAAGCTGACAAGGCAAGCCCCAAGAAGAACCACTGTAAGTCCAAGGGTATCAATGTCGACGGCGAGATTGCGCCCAAGCCCAAGCCTTTGAAGCGCAAGACTGCGAGTCTCGCCCCCACCTCCGACGAGGACGATGACGTGATCGAGACAAGTCAGAGCCGCAAGCGCAAAGTCAAGAGCAAGACTCCTTCTCCTTGGACTGGCAGTGAGTCGCTGAGCGCCAGACTCTTTCTGTTGCCGTCGTCGTATCTGACCTCGCTGTCCCTAGCGTCCTTTCCCCCCCCCCCCCCCCCCCCCCCCCCCCCCCCCCCCCCCCCCCCCCCCTCCCCCCTCTTCCCCACCCCCACCACACGCCCCCCCCGGTCGCCCGCCCCTCCGGGCACCCCCTCCCCCCCCACCCCCCCCCGCGGTGCCCCCCCCCCACCGGGGGCGGCCCCCCGGGCGTCCACACCCGAACCCGCGCGTGCAC
>RRYC01000330.1:0-37532 GCA_004016185.1 Quambalaria eucalypti
GGGGGGGGGCGGTGTTGGGGGGATGGGGGGGGCGGGGGGGGGGGGGGGGGGGGGGCAGGAGGGGGGCGTGGGGCGTGATGGGAGGTGATCGTATCGTGCAGGCGGCACGAGACGGCCGCGTTGCCACGCCACGCCACGCCACGCCACGCTACTCACTTAGACATGATGGGCGAAAAGTTGTCTAGGGTTGGGTCTCAAGGTGTCGCAAGGTGCTGCTGACGCCTTGAAAGATATGCGCGGGGGTGGTTGCTTAGGTAGAGAGGTAGAAGCTGGTCTGAGCTTCTACTTTTTGCGTGATTTTGATGGTGGTGGCGTTTGCTTTTGGTATCCAAGTAGGACGATGAGGGGGAGGAAAGGTCGTCAAGATGCGTGGGCTGAGTATTGGCTCGCTCCCTCGTCGGGGCCGCAGCCGTGTGAGCGTCTCGACTGCTCGTCTAGTGTCTCTCCTCAGCAGCACTCTACCAGCCTTGCCTGCCTCAGGCACGGCACAGGGCGCTTCGCAGGCCGCGGCCGGCACTGGAGCAGTGTAGATTGCAAGCCCGCCCAAGAATTTTTCTCTGGCCCAAAGTTACTTGCTGCTCCTCGGCCGAAGAGACGTCGGAACGGAAGTGAGCAGCCCCCACCTCGGAGCCGACAGCGGGGGAAGCCGCGGAAGGGTGCGTGTCAGCCTCAGCTGGGAGACGCGGACTGATCAGGCTTTGACGCTGCTAGCCTGCCCTTTGCGGCATTCATCCACTCTGATCAAAATCGCCAATGTCAAATTAGACCTCTAACAGCGCAACGACGTAGTGGTGCACCGACACAACATCGAGCTGTACATCAGCGACCTCTCGCTCCACACGTGTTCAAGCGAGATACGCCATCTCAAGCCATAGAGAAGAGTGTGAAAATGACCGACACCTCCATGTCTCCCATACTTGAATCTTGGATGGACCTCCTGGGTGACTACCAGAACAATGGCACTACAGGTACCTCCGCTGATGCAGCAGCTCAATATGCCATTCTCCGCCATGAGCTGGATCATTACAACAAGGAGCAAGAGCGACAATGGAATGAGCATAGGGCGCAGAAGGTGAGGGAAGAAATTCCGCCGCAGCCGTCTGCCGACCCAACAGAGCGACAATTGGCTGCGCAGGAGGTCGTCGCTTCTGCAACTCGGCAAGATGTGGGAAGCGCGACATCGAGCCCTTGGGAGCTATTCCTGCCAGAGCTGACGCAGTGTGCTGGCTCACTTGCTTTTGATTCCTCCACACCCATCTTCCAGCTGATTTCTGACAAGCAGGAGCGGATCGCCGACTTGTTGAACATCGATGAGATGCAGGACTGCGACGAGCGTCACTATGGGTATTTCATGGACTCTGAGACGCCCACTCGCCCAGAGGACCGCGACCTCTTCCTCAAGCTCGCAAGGGTTGTGCGACGGGGGGTCCGCGAACAGAAAGAAGCTCAAGCGGCAAGTAAGGCACACCAACAGCGGGCTGCGCGTGCGGCAACCAACCGCAGCAGAGACAAGGCTATGCCGAGCACCGAGGGAATGCTCGGCCTGACGCGTCGGATGGCAGACGTCATCAACCAGTCCGACCCCTCGGAAGATGACATCCAGAAGCAGCTTGCAGCTTGGCTCAACGGTGTCGTAGCCTTCCCGCTGCCCGGCCAAGATTGCACGTATTGGGGCAGTGACCGCAAGTCCCTCGAACGCCGACTGCTGGAACTGGACGTTGAGAAACAGACGCTGAACCCCCTCTATCGGGCACCCAATGCTCCTGCCGGCGTACCTCTTGATTATGAGGTTCTCCCCATGGATGTCATCGTCCGCATCTTGAAGCATGTCATCGCCAAGATATACGAGCTTGCACTGCGCGGTTACCGCTATGTAGATTTAACTCCCAACAGCATTCGCCTGCATCCCAACTGGCGGGAGATGCTGGAGAAGGACCGCGATGACCCCAACATCCTTATACTCGTCGATTTCGGTACTGTCCGGCGGGCGTATGACCCGCAGAATGACCCCGAACCACCTCGCCCCGCTGGCACTCCTCCAGCTGCTGCTGGCGCTCCGGCTTCACCCTCCGTTGCAGCTCCTCCTCCTGCCGTCAATCGCGAAGCTGACTCAGAGGCCGCTGATGTCGCGATGTCCTCCTCGGCTGGAGATCCGCCTCAAGCTTCTGTCGGCGCCTCGAGCTCAGGTGTCACTGGCGCTTCGTCTGTTGCTCCCGGTGGTGATGACCCCGCTCTCGTTCCCGGTGGGCATCCCGGAATTGCCAAGAGAATGCGAGACAGTCTCGACTCGCTCGTCTCAAAGGGCAAGCGCAAATCTTGAACGTCCTATGGTGACCTCTTGGACGAGGGCCGCCATGACCGCCGCCCAGTCATCTGCGCCTGCGCCCGGGGCTTGCGATGGTGTCGCGGAACAGGGCACCGCATTGCCTCACCGTTGACTTTGAGCGTCTCTTTACCTGGTGGGCTTGTACCATACTGTTACCTGTGTCGCTTCTCTTTTTGTCCCTTCCGCTTTGACCTTGGCCTTTGTCTTCGCAACCTTTGTACTTGACCATTCTTCTCTGGCTGTATAATTGCCGTCCCCTCTGTCGCTGGTCTTGTCCGTGTCCAATACCTCTACATCCCGACCAAATCCGCCGACTCTGTCCCATAGCACCGATTCTGTTCCATAGCACCGACTCCCGACTCCACCATTGCACCGACACCGACTCTTGCTGCTCCTCGGCCGAAAGGTGCGTGGATTGTGGGAGCGGAAGCAGGATTTAAGAATACAAGCGGCGCGATGATGTCCTTTGCGCATCCATCCATTCCTGTCAAATCCGTCAATGTCAGCCGAAATTTTCACCGGCGCAGACTGGAACAATGCAACGACATGACATTGAGCTCAAGCTCAGCAAACTTCCCCTCGACGAGTGCAAAACTGAGGAACGCTATCTCGAAGCCATCGAGCAGAGTAGAAAAGCGCCCAACATCTCCAAGTCTGCGGTTCTTCGATCCTTGATGGAAATCTTGCACGACAACAAGAAGAAAGGCCCGACCAAGCCGCCAGATGATGCAGCGACACGAGAGGTCATTGCCCGCTACGAGCTCGATGAGTTCGACGAGGAGCAAGAGCGACTATGGGAAGAGCAAAGGGCGCAGAAGGCGACAAATGAAGCTTCAGCCCAGCAGTCTTCCGACGCACTCGAGCAAGAATTGGCTGCTCAGGAGACCGTCGCTTCCGGAAGCAGGCAAGACGCTGATCCTATGACACTAAGTCCTCAGGACCTACAGGTGCCAGATTTAACGCAGCGTGCTGGCTCACTTGCTCTTGATTCCTCCGCGCGCACTTTCCATCTCATGTCCTACCAGCATGAATAAATCGCTGAAAAGCTTGAACATCATCTGCTGCAGGACAGTGCCGAGCGTCACTTTGGGTATCTCGTCAAAATCGAAATGCCGAGTAGCTCGAGTGACCAAAGCTTCGTGCACAAATTCGCGCAAGTCGTGCAACGTGGGCTACGAGAATGCAAGAAGGCTAAAGCGGAAAGGCAGGCGCAACAAGTAAGGGGCAGAGGCCCAACGACCAAGGCACCTCCAGGCGCTTCGCGCGGGCCAATTGCCACTGAGCCAAATAGGGCGGGCGCTACGACTCAACAGTCGGCCACCGAAGAAATGGTCGGCCTGACGCGAAACATGGCAGGGGTCTTCGATGGAACGCACGACGAAGCGAAGATTCAGAAGCGCTTTGAGCCTTGGATGAACGGAGTCGTCGCGTACGTTAACGCAGAAAGACCTGGCAACTCCAGTGGCGGCGGTCAGGGAGACGCCCTTTTTCTGAGTGTCAGCCGCAAACAACTGAAGGCTACGCAGGATAGCGCCGATGTGGGGCCGGGGGGACGAGATAAACCAGATATCGTGTGCCCCGATGCGCCGATCACGTATCGACAAGACGATCAGCGCGCAATGGCGTATTCCGACGTGCGCTGCTGTTAAGATGAACTGATACATTGCAATTTCGACGTCTTCGGGCGCAAACAGACGTCTTCTTATACCCTGTCCTCCTGGGGACCCCGGGTACCCTCTCCAATCAAGTTCCTAGCCTCTGGCACCCATTTTCGCTGTACAGGACGTCCTCCATCACTGTCTAGTCCTCTTCTGAGCAGACTGGGACACATGGGAGAGGATCCCGCTGCATACCGACCCCTGTTGGCACGGGGAGCTGAGTCGGAGCGTGGCGGAGTGTGCCGCAGTCGGAGTTCAACACGCTGCTGGGGCGAGCTGAAGCGAAGATCGTGGCAAGACCTCGACAGCCATGTGTTCGGCCAGCATCTCAGATATGCATTTCGGGTGATCACGGAAAACCCGATGGGCGGCCGTCAAGCCGGGTTCACTCTGTGTGGCTGCCTGCTCAAAATCTGGTTCTTCGATGCCCAGGGTTACTCTCACACCAGAGCCATCGATATCACCGATGACGACCCCAAAAACGTCATCGACCTCGTACTGGCCTTGCTACTCTTGACAGGACCTTCGCACGCTGTCCAGCAAAGGTTCACCCCCGAGCCCAACAAGTGGTACGACATCGAAAGCCCCGTATCGCCCCAAAGTCCTGCTTCCCCCGGAATGCCCACATCCTCCGGCAACACTCCGAGGCGAGCTAGGGTTCAATTGTCAGACAAAGTCCGTTTCCTCAGCGAGCGGCGCCCCGCCGGCTTATGGGGTCGACGCACATGCGTCTTTGATTGCGGAACCTGTCTATACATAGAGGAGGGCTTCTGGCTCGACGGCGTCTGGCATCCCAAGAAGGGACACAAGATGCACCTCATATTGAAGTTCACGTGGCTACCGGAGGCAATTATCGATCACGAACACCGCATGTTGCTGCATGTCGAGAGCCACAACATTCAGAATGTGCCGCGCAGCCGCGGACATATTCAGCTGCCCGGGCAGGGATGGACATCTCGGGCCAGTGACCGGAAGGCGCCCGCGCGCCAAGCATTCAATTTGGAAGCCCAGGGACAGACACTGCGCCTCCTCGCTCTGGTGCTCCAATGTCCTGCCGGCGGGCCTCTCGATTATGGTATACTCCCCTTCGACGTCATTGCGCGCGTCACCAAGCATGTCATAGCCAAGATCTACGAACTTGCGCTAATTCACCTCCCCTATCGAGACTTAAATCTTGCGAAACTCCTCCTGCAGCCCGGATGGCGGGAGATGCTACAGAAGGACCGCGATGACCCCAACATCCTTCTGCTGATCGATTTTGGGAATGCCCGGCTGGGAAATGAGCCTCGAGACAAATCAAAGGCGCTGTCGACCTATAGCAGCTACCTTGGCCTGGAAGACGCACTTTCCATCAACGGTGTCTTTGCGTGGTGCAAGGCCCAGCGGCGCCTGGATCTCGAACGATATCTACAGATCAACCTGCTCGAGAGGCAAACGCAAAGCACGATTGAAGTCAGGAAGGGTCTTCTGGACGATATCAGCAAGTTGGATCACCGATACTCTGACGATGTTGAATCGGCTGCCTACTGCTTGATGGTGCAGACCCTACTTTGGCTAAGGGCGAACCCGAGGTTCTCTGCAAAACTTTCCCTGGACTTCGAGAACGAGATTCTGAGGCCCCTCCTCGCTCAAAAGCAGCTACAGTGGCAAGTACCCAAGACTCTCAACCGTACCGTCCGTAAACTCAACTACATCGCCCCAGAGTTGGACTTGACCCTCGCCGAAGGGGTCGAAAATGCCGTCTGTGCCATGAACAAGTACGTGCACGCAGCTCAAGAGTTTACGGAGAGCGACATCCAGGTCCCAATCGGACCCCTTGATGTAGAGATAACTGCCTTCTTAGAGGCACTGAATGCGCTGCAAAGGCTTGCCAGCGTCCTGCCGCAGCCGTCCGTGCCCGAGCCGACCGTCGGCCTGGGAAAGCGCACGCGTGGAGGTGACGTCGCATCTGCCGCGAAGAAGGGGCGCGAACTTCCAGCCATCCAGATCGACCTGCAAGCGCGGCAGCGTGATCCCGAAGTACTTCGCCCTGCTGGCACTCTTCCTCCAGCTGCTGCTGGCGCTCCGGCTACACCGATCGTTGCAGCTCCTCCTGCCGTTGTTCGCGCCCCCCGCTCAGGTGTCACTGACGCTTGGTCTGCAGTTCTGGACGGTGTTGACCCCGCTCTCCCAACCCGCCGGCGTCCTGGACTTGCCCAGAGGATGCGAGGCAAGTTCGGCTTCCTCGCCCCAAAGAAAAAGGACAATCCTTGAAAGCGCCATGCCGGCCTCTCGTACGTCCGCGGGCATGACTGCCGTCCCAGCTATCTGCGCCCGCGCCCAGGTCTCGCAATCGGTTCATATGGCACCGCATTGCCTCGCCGCTGACTTTGAACGTCTCTTTGCCTGACGGCATCGTATTGTACTTACTGTTACCTCTATCGCCTCTCTCTTTGTCCCTTCCGCTTCGACCTTGGCCTTGGTCTCCTCATTCTTTGTACCTGACCATTCTTCTCTGGGTGTATGACTTCAGTTTTTTTTTCTCTGTCACTGGTTTTGTTTCGTGTCCGATACCTCTACACCCGCCGACTCTGTCCCATAGCACCGACTCCACTGGAGCTTTGTTTCGTGTCCGAGACCTCTACATCCCGAAGAATGTCGCCAACTCCGTCCCATAAGCACCGACCCTCGACTCCACCACAGCACCGACTCTGTCCCATCCATGTTGTAGCACATGTTTCGCAGGCTCAGAAAAAGAAAGCAACCGAGTTTGGCATCCCTCGAGGCGTGTCGTCGAGGCGTGTCGCGTGCCATCGGAGCCGATACGGTAGAAACGCCGCGGAAGATGAGGGCACGCTGCGATGCACGTCTGAGCCAGACGCACCGACGAACAATGGCGGTGTGTCAGCCGATATCGTGGAGAAGGTCCGGTTTCATCAAAGGTCGATGATACTCGTAGGTCAGCATTAGCATGTCCTTTGTCCCGTCTATGAGATCGCTCCCATTTGCATCCTTTCCTTCTTGACCTCGTCCTTTCTCACGCACCTGCTCCCACCTCGCTGGGATTTCTCATCGGCCTCATCATCCATCCTCGAGTCAACTTAAGCTCCTGCGCCTCGCGCCTTTTCTTCTGAATTCTCCGTCGCCGAGTGCATCTCACCAAATCGCACACGCACAGTCAGCCCTACCGATTCATCTACCGTCTCGCTGCCCACCTAGAAATGCCCGCACCTACTCGAGGAAGAGGCGGCGGTGGTGGCGGTCCCCCGCGAGGTCCCCGAGGAGGCGGCAGCGGAGGACGGGGAGGAGCCCGCAGGGGTAACTTTGGCGGATCCCTCACCAAGGAGACGACCAGCGATGCAGTAGTCGCTGATGGAGACGCAGCCGTACCCGCAACAGCTGTAGCGCAGCAACCAGCATCGTCGTCCTCGTCAGACGAACAGGCCCAGGGCCGGGTCAGCGCAGGCGAAAATGCCACCAATGGACATGCCGCCAAGGGTAAAGGTAAGGGCAAGGGCAAGGGCAAACAGAGAGCTGCAGCGGATAGCAGCGCTGCCACCGCCACCACCGACGAAGCCGCAGCAGAAGATGCAGAGACGACGCCGCAACCCGCCACTACGCCCGCCGCAGCCCCTGCCGCTGACGACGACGAAGACGACGAGGAGGAACTCTGCTTGCTCTGCGCAGAGCCCATCAAGCTCTACTCGCTCGGACCCTGCAACCACCGCACCTGCCACATCTGCGCCATTCGCCTCCGCGCGCTCTACAAGGTCCAGGGATGCACCTTCTGCAAGGCCTCGCTCGACCGCCTCATCTTCACCGCGAATCCTACAAAGAACTTTAGCGCATTTACGGGCCCAGAGCTACCCTATAGTGATGCGAAGCTCGGTGTCAGCTTCGAGACGCGCGAGGCCTTGGCGGATACGCTCATCTTGTTACGCTTCAATTGCCCCGACAAGAGGTGCGATGTGGCTAGTGCGGGTTGGCACGATATGAAGGCTCATGCAAAGAGGGATCACGATCGGTTGCTTTGGTAAGTGTGCCGGCAGAGACGGACGGACAAGGCATACATGCAATGGTTCGAAGAGCGTAGCATCCATTCAAAGGGTTGGAGGAGCATAGCATACATGCAGTGCTCCCTGTGCTGACCATTCATCTCATTGCATCCCGCCTTTGCCCTGCCGCCAGCGACCTGTGCATACGCAACAAGAAAATCTTTGCCCACGAGCACACACTCCATACGCAGCGCTCCCTCGCAGCCCACATGAAGGAGGAGCACCGCTTCTGCGAATACTGCTCCACCTACTTCTACTCGGAAGACGAGCTCTTTGTCCACATGCGCGACAAGCACGAGCAGTGCCACATCTGCAAGGCATCCGGCAACGAAGAAGACCGCTGGAAGTATTTCCGCGACTACAACATGCTCGAGGGACATTTCCGCAAGGCGCACTTCCTCTGCCCTGCCAAGGACTGTCTCGAGAAGAAGTTCATCGTCTTTGAGAGCGAGATGGACTTCAAGGCCCACCAGGTCGCAGAGCATAGTGCACAGCTCAGCAGCAAAGAGCTCAAGGAGGCCATGCGCATCGAGGCAGACTTCCGCTACGACGATCCGCGTGCAGCCAGCTCCTCTAGCGGGGCCCGGGCGGGAGGCGCTGGGCGTAGGGGCCGAGGGGGCGACCGCCGCAATCGCGAGCCCGACCCTGCGCCGCCCAGTGACCCTCTTGGCCTCTCATCATTGGCCTTGCGCGCCAATGTTCCCGGAGCCGGCCCCGCAAACCACACTCGCCGCATCAACTTTGGCGGCCACACCACCAGCGAGTCCTCGCAGCAGCAGGCGGCCAACGCCCTGGCGGACTCCAACTCGCGCTCCGCCGCAGCAGCAGGCGCCTCTGCCTCTGCCTCCAACGGCACCGAGGCGGAGCGGCACGCCGCCTACATGCAGCGTGTCCTCTCCCTGCTTGGCAACTCCGAGAGCAAGCTCCAGTCGTTTCGCGGTGCGGTGCGCGTCTTCCGTGCGGGCGAAATGTCTGCACACGACCTCGTAGACACGATCCACTCTCTCGTATCGGAGCAGGACCTCGATGCCGCCGGCGTCGTAGTGCACGGCCTCGTCGACCTCTTGGGCCCCACCGACGCAGACGCAGAGCGCAAGCGCGCCATCCTCGAGGCGTGGGACCGCCTCCGCACGGAGCGCACGCAGTTCCCCTCCCTGAGCGGTGGCAGCACGGGCGGCGCCAATGCGCTCAATGGCTTTGGCGGGTCGAATCTCATCCGCAACGTCAAGAACCGCTCTGCTAGCAACAACCAAATCTGGGCCAACGTCGAGCGTGCGGCGGCGCGCGGCGCTCCACACGGGGGCAGCCGGCAACCCACGGCCGTGCGGGAGCATTTCCCAGCCCTCGGCGGCGCCGCCGCAGCGTCGCGGTACTCTACACCCTCTACGGGCAGCGCCTCGCCCCACGCCGCGGGAATACCGGGCTCGGCCTCCCACGCAGCCGCCAAAGTCCGGGCGGCAGCTTCTGCCGGTGGGCTGAAAGCCGCACATGGCTCTACACCATGGAGCGCCGCCTCGTCCACTACGCGCGTTGTTCCCCCCGCTGCGCCGAGCCCGCCCGTGCCCTACGCGAGCAACGCCTACCCCACTGCTGCGAGCCGCGTCGCTTCCCCCTCCGCCAGTGGGAGCGGGAGCTCCACACCGCGTACGGCGCCCAAGACATCTAGCACAGCGGCGTTCCCCTCTCTCCCCACGAACGCCTCCGCCGCGGCGCTCGCAGCGCATAAACGCGCTGTACTGGGTCGGGACCGCGATAGGGAGCGGGGAGGCCTGCGCAGTCCCGGTTCGCCGGGTACGGGCGCTGCCACGCCGGGGTGGGGCTCTTCCTCTGGCGGGGGAGGAGGAGCGGGCGCATTCGATGGGAGGATTGACTCGCCTCCGCTTGGAAGTGGTGCTGGGAGGGAGGATGCGCTTGATGCGGTGTCGCTCGGACAGAGGCTCGCGCAGGCGAGTATGAGTGCGGGTGCGGGCGCAGCAGGCGGCGGTGGCGGTGGCGGAGGTGGAGCCGGAGGTGGGAAGAAGAACAAGAAGGGCGTGGCGCTTATGAGTATGGGAGGGGTGCACCGCGGGCTGTGAAGTAGTGGAGCGTGCGTAAACGTGGGGGCATGTATTCGACTAGACACCAGTGCGAAGCAACAGGCCCAATTCACACCACACTGGGGAGTCCTTGATTCGCGCAGTGCAGCGCATACTTGTGATCACACTGCGCTGATGCCTTCTAGAGGACGTGGCGAGGCGAGGCGAGTGCAAGAGCACCGTGTCACTATACTTTCAATGGAAGAAATGCATTCGTACCGAGCCCGCCGTCGCATGGGCGCAAAAAGGCATGGTATTGTGGATACTGTATTACAAACAATGGCGCTTTGACAGGCATGCATGCGAGCGAGGACAGGTGCAAGCAGGTGGCCTGAAAGGGGACGGAGTGCGATGAGAGAGCATGGGAGAGGGATGTGAGAGCGAGGGCAAGGAGTAGGGAGAGAATTGAATGAGAACAGGCTGGTGCTTTCCAATCTCCTTGCGGGCACCGTTTCGTTCCTTGCCTGCCGTCGATTTGCCTTGCGGGTACCGACCGTCGTTCCGTGCCTGGCGTCGTCTTGCGCCACCGCCGCCGCCTCAGACCATGTCCTGCAAGTTGACGGGCATCTCGTCGATGGTCGTTCCGTAGTACTGCTCGATATCGCGTAGGATGCGCACGTCATCGACGGTAACAAAGCAAATGGACACGCCCTTTCTCCCAAAGCGGCCACTCCTGCCTATCCTATGGAGGTAATTCTCGCGATTGTTTGGCAAGTCGTAATTGATGACGAGGCTGACATTCTGCACGTCGATGCCGCGCGCCCACACATCCGTCGTGATGAGCACGCGGGAGCTCCCCTGGCGGAACTCGCTCATAATGGCATCGCGCTCCTTTTGCTGCATCTCGCCGTGCATGCTGCTGACTTGGAAGTTGTTTTCGCGCATCTTCTCCGTCAGCCAGTCGACTTTGCGCCGCGTATTGCAGAAGATGACGGCTTGCGTGATCGTGAGTGTATCGTAGAGGTCGCAGAGGGTGTCGAACTTCCAGTCTTCCTTTTCGACCGCCACGAAGAATTGCTTGATCCCCTCGAGGGTGAGCTCGTCACGCTTGACGAGGATGCGCACCGGGTCCGTCATGAACTTGGTCGTCATCTCTAGGACGTCGTGCGGGAGCGTGGCTGATACGAGGACGACTTGCGTCGCAGGCGGGAGGTAGCGATACACGTCGTAAATCTGGTCCTTGAAGCCCATGTTGAGGAGCTCGTCGCTCTCGTCGAGGATGAGCATCTTGATGTTCTTTGTGCGGAGATGTCTCCGCTTGATCATGTCGAATACGCGGCCAGGCGTACCCGAGACGACGTGCTGGCCGTGCTCCAGCCGGCGGATATCCTCGCCCACCGACGTCCCGCCAATGCAGGCGTGGCACTGCACATTCATATAGTCACCCAGGGCCAAGACGACGCTCTGGATCTGCGTGGCCAGCTCCCGCGTCGGACTGAGCACCAGTGCCTGCGTGTCCCGCAACGTCGTGTCAATGGACTGGAGCATACCAATGGAAAATGTTGCCGTCTTGCCCGTGCCGCTCTGAGCCTGTGCGATGACATCCCGCCCGCGGATGATGGGCAGGATGGCACGCTGCTGAATCGCAGATGGCTTCTCGAAGTTGTAGGCGTAGATGCCCCGAAGTAGGTCCTCCTTCAAACCGAGAGCATCAAACGTAGGCGCAATCTTGACATCCTCGGACGACTCAAAGTTGAGCTTGTTGTCCCCCGCATTGATTCCTGAGCGGGACATGGCGGGCGCGGGCGCAGCGGCGCAGAAGGATGGGGTGGGGGATGCGATGAGGGGGGAGGGAGTGCGGTCTCAAATCGCCTGGTTGCAGCTGGGGTGCGAATGGCAGGTGATGTTGGCTTGCGGATGGCAGATGGGCGAACGACGCAGAGAAGTGCAAACGACAAGAAGAAGATCCAAGAAGCGCGAGTTCCCAAAACGCGAATTCTCAAGTCGTACGCTCCACACGCGCCTGCCCGCACACTTCCGCGGCACGTGATCTCTGTTCCTACAAGCCCAGCGAATACCAAGCCTGCCCCGATGCACAAGTCCACGCAAGCTACCACTACGTCTATCCTGCCAAGACTGGGACTGTCCCTCGATTGTTGCTCGCTTCGTCCTCGCCGTAACCCGTCGAAGTGGAGACTCATCATCTAACCTACGTATGCGAGCAAAGAGCAAGGCCCGCTCATTTGAAGTGCAGCCTCTTCCCAAGGTAATTCACCGCCCACGCCGCGGCCTACTCCGACCTGCCGGGTTCATCTCGCCGGGGAGAGCGATTGAGAATGTGTCCGAGACGAGGTCGGAAGGGTGTCTCACGCTCTCACTGCGCTGACGCAGCAGAGAATCTGAAGCGCAAAGGCAAAGGCGTACGAGACGGGCGTCTCCCCGGGTGTCTTCCACTCGCTCCATTGCTCCTAGGATGTTGCAATCGCAGGGTAAAAGGCATGCGAAACCACCCTAGGCTGCGCGCATTGTTCCCGTGAGCTTCGGTCGACTCTGTGCAATCGCAGAGGTGGATGCACTGAGCGAGCCATGGAGGCCGGAGATTTACAGGCGGGGCGGGGGTTTCGGGGCGCAAGGTTAGGAGAATCGCAAGGAGATAATTCGCGCGTCCATACATCACATCAGGCCACGGCACAACGTCGGATGTCAGGAATCAGAATTGACACGTCGTCCAGCCGGAAAGAGGGACACGAGAGGGAAAAAGGAGCGTACATATAGGTGAGGTAAAAGTAGGCCCGAGAGTTGTGGAGTGGTTGGAGAGAGTCGGGGGGGTATGGGAACACGTTCGATTCGAGTCTCGACTGATGAATATCTTGACTAACAAGCGAGCGACTTGCAAAGCGATGTCGACTGCCGCTGCTGCCGCTGCTGCCGGTACTCCGCTACCGTGGCTCACATGTAGATCTTCTTGATCTGGTCGCTGTACTTGTCCGTCACTTGCTTCCTCTGCAACTTCTGCGCAGCCGTCATCGGCAGCTCCTCGGGCACAAGCAGCACCGTCTGCACCAGCTCCAGGCTCTTGAAGCGGTTCTTCTTGCCAATGGCGTTCAAGTCGTCGCGCACCAGGTCCGCCACCTTGCGGTTGCTGCACAGCGAGGCGAGGTCCGCGCCGTCGTCGCACAGACCCTTGGACGACGCCAGCTTCACCAAGTCGCCCTCGCGCGGGAATACAATGGCCATGGGCTGCTTGGCGTCTGCCGAGGCGTGAACGCACAGGTTCTGCACCAGGTGGCACGCCTTGTACGTCGACTCGAGACGCTCGATCGCAATGTACTCGCCGCCCGACAGCTTCACCAGGTTCTTCTTGCGATCGATGACGCTCAGCGTGCCGTTGGGGTTCCACTGTCCCACGTCACCCGTCATCAGCCAGCCGTCGTCGGAAATCGTCTCCTTGGTAATCTCGTCGCGCTTAAAGTAGCCGCGCGTGACGGCAGGGCCACGGATGAGCACCTCGCCCTGGGGCGGGTTGTTCGTCGAAAAGTAGCCCGCGTCGGGCACGTCCTTCAACTTGACCTCGATGGAGGGCACGGGCACACCCACTGTGCCGTATTCGGAGTGGAACTCGGGCGTGACAATGGCGCACATGGCGGACGACTCGGTCATTCCGTAGCCCTGCAGCAGAGTGACGAGAGCCAGGTCGAGGAACTCTTGCGTCTCGCGGGACAGGGCCGCTCCTCCGCTCAGCGCCAACCGCAGGCGACCACCGGTGGCGGCTTGCACCTTCTTGAACACGAGGGCGTCAAAGACGCTGCCGAGCAGGGGAATCTTGTTCCGCTTGACCGTCAGGCCCATGCTGAACAGGTTGCGGGCGACGGCGGGAGCGGCAGAAATCTTCTGGTTGATGCCCTTGCGAATCGTCTCCCACACCGCAGGGACACCGACCATGACCGAGGGCTTGAATGCAGCCAAGTCGCCCTTGCAGTTGCGCACCGATGCGTCCGTGAGCGTCTTGACGGAGCCGTAGCCCATGGTGATGCCGACAAAGATGAGGGCGCACTCGACGACGAATTCGAGAATGTGTGCGAGTGGAAGGTAGGCCAAGAAGGTGTCGGTGGGCTTGAGGTGCTCTCCCAAGAGCTTGATGACACCGCCGACGGAGGCGACGAGGTTGGAGTGGGTGAGGATGACACCCTTGGGTGTGCCGGTGGAGCCCGAGGTGTACATGATGCAGGCCACGTCCTCCTTCTTTGGCGGGTTGGGTGCTGCGGGGTTGGCCTTGCCGTCGGCCATGAGCTCGTCGATGGAGACGACCTTGGCGCCCTCGCGACCCTCGAGGCCCGCCTTGACCTTTTCCAGCTTCTCGGCAGATGGCTTGCCGTCGTAGATGACGTACTTGACCGTCTTTGTCTCGGGGAGGACGTTGGCAAGGGTATCGATGAGGGCTTCGTTGGTGAAGATGCCGACGACCTCGGGCTCCTGGAGCGAGTGGGCCAGGCCGTCCTCTCCTAGGGTCTCGTAAGCAGTGCAAAAGGGAATGTTTTGACGGAAGCAAGAGTGGGCCATGAGCTGCCAGTTGAGGCTGGTGGCCGAGTAAATGTTGAAGCGCGTCTGCTCGCTGAGACCCAGGTTGCGCAGCCCGCTGGACGCGAGGTTGATGCGCTCGTCGAGCTCGGCGTAGGTGAGGTACTGCGGGATGGGTGCGGGAGGGAGTGCAATCGAGGGTCAGACACGCATGGCGGGAAGCATACAGGCCTCAACGACGCGTGTGACCCACCTTGTAGTCGCTGAGCTCGTAGTACTGCCACTTCTTCATCTCCTTGTGGTCCTTGCCGTCAACCTTCTTTGTGACCTCCTTTTCCTCTACGTGCACCTTGAGCGTGTCTCGCCAGCCCAGGACAGGCTTGTTGGTGAATTCTGGGTGCAGTGAGGGAGGGGGGGGGGGGTTGCAGGACAGGTCAGTGGATGTACGCGTATATGCTAGGCTGCCGGTCCGCCCCGGTTCGCGCTGGTTCGCGCAACTCACTCTTGAGGGCCTGGTTGAAGACGTCGACCATGGTCTCGATGCCATCCCCGGGGCTGTGAGATGCGAGTGGGCGTGGATTTGTCAGTGAGAAAGGATGCATATGTATGGGCCGTATCCGCACCGCATCGCACCCACCTGCTGACGAGCCCATCGGCGCTCATAAAGGACCTACGAACACGGCCCTCGCCCTGAGGGGGTGCGTCGCCGACTTCGACGGAAGCCATTCGGGCTGCCATGGTGGATGATCAGGGGTGGTTGGTGTCGGTGTTGGTGCGGGCGGCGGGCGGCGATTTTGGAGTGGGATAGTGGCAGGACGAAGATGTGCAGCGCGAGGGGCGTTGGTGTGGTACCGCAGTTGCAAGGCGATTTGAGCGCAGACGTGGTCGTGGTCGTGGGCGTAGGGAAGGTGGAGTCGAGTTGGTCGCAAAGGAGTGTATGGTATGCAATGCTCTCTATGGGCTGCGAATGGATCCGGTCGGTGCTCGTGCTGCCGGATGGGCTGAGTGGGTTGTGCTGTGCAACGGAAAGCGGAAGCCGGACAGGCGGGCGGGACAGCGGGAGGGGAGGCGGGCAGAGGAGTTGCCAGGTGGAGCGGGGCCAGGAGTGGGCGGGGCGTGGGCAAGCAGGGGCGACGGAAGCGACGCAGGCTCAGACAGACGGTGAGACTTGAGGCGTGTGCGACTGGTGCGACTGGCGACTGGCGATTGGCGGCTGGCGACTTGGCTGGCCTGCACTCCTGCGCGCCCGCGGGCGTAAAAACGTATTGTAGACTGTGTGTGGATTCGCGGCTCGCCGCGCGCGGCGTACAAGCTACCCCGCCAATTAATTGCTAATGACGTCGCGGCAAAGGCCGGGCCGTTGCCGCACAATGCCCAGCCCACACTTCAAGAGCCACAGACGAACAGACAGACATTACAACTCGGGCAGAATGGAACCAATCAACGGACCGCAAATGACGATGGCGTTGAGCGGCCTGAGCGCTCCGCGAGCGGTTGCTATGGTGGACCATCATCCATTTTGCCGCCTTTGTTCGTACTGTAGGCTCCCACGCGTCTCTGCTGCCCTCCTTGCTCACGGCTTGCTTCCAATCAACCTCAAAGCCAAGGCGGATGCTCCTCTCCCCGCTGCGCCGCGCCTGCGCCCTTGGCGTTTGAAAAGCAACGCGGCTCACTGCCCATTTGCCCGCTCGTCTGCCAGTCACACGCCATGCCGCCCCTCCAATGGAAAAAAAGTGTGGGGGGGGGGGGGACTGATGACGCGGCGGGGCGCTGACAGAAGCTCGCTTGCAGCGGCAGCCGAGAGCCAGAATACCAGCGGGGGCCAGAGCGGCAAGGGGGGAAGGACCCGCCGCCCCACCACAACCAAGGCACAGCCCCTGTGAGAGGCAGAGAGTGGAGGCCCGGGGCGAGGTGCTATCACGTGACCCAACGACGCTCGGGCCATGCTTCGTTGCTCTGGGCAGGTCAAGGACGATTTACTCTTCTCCCCTTGTCACCAATGACTTTCCGTAGATCAGGTTGTATGACGTGGACCACGCTGCTCATGCCCGCACCAACTTCTTTCCATTCTCCATGGTGCGCGAGGTGCTCAAACGTCTCCGGCTCCAGTTTGCTGATTACCACTCAGACGCAGCGAGGCCGTCCGGTTGATGTGTCCCGCCGCGATTGAGCGGTAGCTTCCGCGCCCGTGATGGGTGAGTGTCAATCCGTGTGCGGTAGCGATCATCACAAGGCAGGTCTCTCTCAAAATCGGTCTTGCGTCAGTGTTCACGGGTCGTGCCGCAACGGGCCGTGCCGTGCCGTGCCGCCAGGTCAAGTTCCTCTTGGCGTGAGCCTAGCGCCTCTCCGGCATCCTTTTCCAGCGCAGCTGTGAATGCTCTCGCTCGAGGGCATCAACCCCCAGTACCACGAAGACGAGAGTTGCAACTCCTCAGCATCAGAAGATGGGTGTCCTGGATGCGTGAACAGCACACGCCCAGAGCCTCCGGCTACTGTAAGGGACACCGCTGGCCAACCCTGGCGGGCCCGCTTCAGCTCCTCGACGACCGAGTTCTTCTTCTCCTTCCGCAACATTGACTTCTTCCCAAGCTTCGGCAAGGTTGTCATTTTCCCAAGCCGCTTTGTCATACTTGGCGGGGCAAACTGATTCATCCCGAGTCGCCGGTCATGAGTTCAACTCAATTCGAGCGCATTCGAGCAGGAGGCGCCACGCTGTGGGCTCAATCGTCTCGCCTGGCTCTTTGTCGTGCAAAGTCGTCAAGCTCTAGTTAGGCAAATCGGTATATCCAGAACTCAGCCGCACCATAATCAAATTCTTGCTCTCGACCATCTTCTTGGCAAGCCGAAAGCCTCGATGGTCACCGACGCACCGGGCTTTGCAGCATCGAGATAAGGCTACTGACTCACGGTGAACAGAGAGGCTCCGACATCCTCTTGCGGCGGCTTCTTGCGCAGCGAACGAGACAAGACGTCTGCGGTTCGACATGTCTGGTGGTACATGAGCCTTGTCGTCCTTTTGTCGTCCTGCTGAGCGTGAGTGGCGCCCGGGATCAATGCCAACAGTCTGTATCAGGGTCGGCGCTGATCTGGCGCTGATCCGCTTGCCCATCGCATATAACAAAGCTGCCGCATTCAGCCTTCTCTGCCTCTCTTGGGCCCATATCCCGCCCCTTCTCTACCCTTACCGTCCCCCTTCCGCACCGGTCTCCGCCCCGTTTTTCAAGTCGTTCCCCTGACCAACCATACCCCGCCTTGCGTTCATTTTATCTGGAGTACCCTGCTGACTTCGGCAGGTCACTCAAGCTCCAGCAGACTTATGAGCAAGCAGCCCAAAGACTCCACTACAATGGTCAAGTCAATGACCAAGCCCGCAGACCCAGGCAGCGGCGCTAATAAAGGCAAGTCAAATGGTCATGCCGAGAAGGAGCAGCCTGCGCTGTTGAAGAGCGGCTTCGCCCGCCAGACCAGGAAGTACATTCAATTGATGGACGAGCTCCGAGCGTGCGGGTGAGTTACGTCTATCCTTCGATCCATATGTCTTTCGCACAAGAGCGCCAGCTGATCCAACGGCATGTCCGACACTATCTGTCAGCACATCCGTCGATATCGACGTACCCACCATCGCCATCCTGGGAAACCAGTCTTCTGGCAAGAGCTCAGTGATCGAGGGCATTTCGGGAATCGCTTTGCCTCGAGCCTCTGGAACATGCACACGCTGCCCCACCGAGGTGAGTTGGCAAAAAGCAGTGCGCATGCCTGACTTGCAAGGTCATGTCCCTTTCGCTCATACAAAAACCTGCTTCCCTGCCTCTTGCACCTCAAGGTTCGACTGATCCGCAAAGACTGTGCTTGGCACTGCAAGATCTCTCTCCGCTTCGAGAAGGATACCGACGGCAATGCAAAAGATAAGGTTCAAGAGATTCCATTCGGAGATGATATCTACGAGCCTGTCGCCGTCACCGAAAGGCTTCGACGAGCCCAGATCGCCATTCTCTCCGGGGACGGTGACCATAAAGTCATGCTCACTGCGAAGATCGAAGCCTTGTCCACCCCCAAGACCTCTTTCTCCGAGAACACGATCTGCATCAGCATCTACGGACCTAAATGCGCTAATCTGTCGTTCATTGACCTGCCTGGTGAGTGACCGCGGTCCACTTCTCAATCTTTCGGTCACGGACTGACATCTGGCCTTTCTCTCCCCACGCACAGGTATCATCGTATATGCTGGGCATGGCGAGGACAGCACTGATGTCCAGACTGTGGAGCGCATGGCACGCAACGCGGTCAGTCGAGACAACTGCATCATCCTCTTGACCATTACGTGCACGGACGATATTCAGAACCAGTCCGGTGCAACCCTCGCACGACAGGTAGACCCGGAGGGCAAACGCACTATTGGCGTCTTGACGAAGCCCGATCGCATTGCTGAGGCCGATCACCGCGAATGGCTGGACATCCTTTAAAGAAAAGCGCATCCTCTTCGACTTGGCTACTACGCTGTCAAAAATCCTGGGACCAAGGAACTCGAGCAAGGCTTGTCCAACGCGGAGGCCCGAAAGCAAGAGGCGGCCTTCTTTGCTGGAGAGCCTTGGGCGAGCCTCTCCGTCAAGGGGAGGTGTGGTACCGCCGGCCTCGCGCAACGACTGAGCGGCCTGCTCGAGCAAACTATTGCCGCTAAGTAAGTGGGCTCTGTGAGCCAGCAACGGCACGTTTGCGCTCTCTTCCCTGGAAAAGGTGCGCATGGAGTACTTGTTGTTGCTTAAAGTTGACCGTTTCCGCTCTACCCCCCCCCCCCCGATTTTTGCCCTTTGCAGGCTCCCTGGGCTTGCTGCGACAATCCACGGAAAACTTCTCAGCACAAAGAAAGAGCTTGAGAGGCTTCCCGCCTCGATCAATGAGAACGAAGCAGCTTTTCACGTGATGAGCCTTTGCCAAAGCCTAGGCAGCGAGCTTGCCAACACCGTCGGCGAAGATCCCAAACTTCCCGACTTCAACAGGGATCTCCGAGACAATGCTTTCGTACCATTTGGCGCGCGCCTGCTGTGAGTGCCGACAAGCGTACCTCTCGAAAAGTAAGAAAATACTGATAGTAGTAGATCATCTCATTACCTTTTCACCGTGCACATCGCAGGGGAGGCGCTCCCCTTTTCTTTGTCAATGTCGAAGAAAATGGCCGCCATGTAGTCAAGGATGCTTCTCTGTACGCTGTACGAAGTATCAGCGAGAAGATTGTCCGCGTACTCCCCAAATATGAACTCGCAGAAGAATTTTTCGGCGAGAGGCAGAGAGTCGTCTACGGCATCGACGTCATACGTCAAAAGAAACTGAGGTAAGCTTCTCTTTTCGCACAGCCAGCGCTATTGATACTGAACGCTGCTCTTCGGTGCCCGTACAGAGCTACGACGTATGAGCTTCCGGGAAATCTTTCTTATCATGTCAAAGCGCAACTCATTAAGGAAACGTTCGAGCATTGGCCGCACCTGGCCCAGGGATGCTTCGATACATGCAAAAATCGAGTCCAGAAGCTCTTGAAGGACCTGGTCGACAAATACTTTGGCATGCACGCCCAAGGTGGCCTTCACGCGAAAGCTCAGTGAGTCACGACACGGCGCCTCTCAATGTACATACACCAGCTCACTGATTCTCTAGTCCTTCTTCTCGCAATCCCAGTCAAATTGCTGCCGAGCTCCAAGTCCGCTGCGAGGCGGGGTTTCAAGAGCATCTGAGGCAGCTTCAGGACCCTCAGCTCAACTTTGTCTACACTCATTGCGTGAGTTTTGGGGATCGTGCTTGCAAGCATTCCGATGGGAGATCTCATGACAGAATGCATTTACTTCCCTGGCAGTCTCAGGATTTCTCTGATTTACGCGAGGCCAAGTTCAACGAGTTGAAGTCCTCTCGGTGAGGCGCGAAGGGAGATCGGCACATCATGCCAGGCTGTCTCCCTTGCTGACTGACAGAGCATGAACTTCTTTCTCGCTTTATGGCGGTCTCTTCCTCATTTGCCTCAGTCCGGGAAATTGCTCTGTGAAGGATCTGAACTCCGAAGACAGGGCCGTCATGCAAGCCGCCTCACAGCATTTGCAGAAGCTTTCTGCGTTCGATGGCGTCAAGGCCGAAGCTCTCACCAAGGCCTTGCCTCCCGACGAGTACGAACAGGAGCTCATCATTTGCGCAGAGGTGCACGCATACTTCTCCATCACTGCCAAGCGAGTCATTGACATCGTACCAATGGCCATCGTGGCACACTACGTCCGAGCTGTGGGCAGCGCTTTGCAATCCGCGCTGCTGAAAGAGCTTGGGGTCAACGGTGAAGGCGCTACGGAGCGCTGCTGTGCGCTGGTGGCTGAGGATCCAGAACTCAGGTGAGCGCTGACGTCGGGCTCCCTGCTATCTCACCTCTCTGGTTCTGACCGCAGTTTCTACCTCCTTCCAAACAGCGAGAAACGTGCGGAGCTCCAGGCACAGCAACAACGCCTGACCGAAGGCCTCGCCGCTGTGCGCAATTTCGGCGTGGCCTAGAGGCAGGAGTCTCATCCATATATCACCGCGTCTCATCATTTCAGCTGACCCGTGCCCTCTTGAGCCGACGACTGTGATGTGACCCGTAGGTGGCGAATACACGGCGCCACTTTCCGTGACCCTTGACAGGCTTTCCATTAGATGTTCTTCGCGGCGTGGTGCTGCTGCTGAGTTGGTACGGCATTTTGTCCTGCTTGCTCGTTCTCTTGAATGCGAAGTCATGACCGTTCGAACTTTCAAACGAAGGCTCAATCTTGAGCCCTGTACACCGTCCGCCTGTCGAAGCGGTGCAACCGCTCCCCAGCTCTGCTCTTCTACCTTCCGACCTGAGCTTACTTTGACTCTCCGCCTCCTTATCTCACGGAAGCTAACCTTTGCCCCTCCGGTAAACTCGTTCTGCCTCCTCGCTGCGGCATCTCGCCTCAGAGTCTGCTCATCCTTTCCACAAACGAACCGTAGCATGCCGTGGCCATCAACTCCCTCGCCAGGACCTTTGTAGCGACGGGCTCTCAAAGTTTGTGCGGCGTCTTTGCAACGGAGAAGGTGGTAGTCGGCAACACGAACACTTGACGACATACTCAGCCTTCTGAAGCATGGCTCGGGCCCGACTGGCTGAATGCGGTCGTCCTTAATGACCCGCATCTTCTTCCGAGCTTCACCTCATATCGCTAGGCTGAGTTTTCTACCCGCGCCGCCCAGTCAGGAGAGACACAGCGTGGCCGACGAGCAGTATCTTATATCAGTGCTACCGCCACTTATTGCGGCCCATTATTGACTCGCAGCGCACCGCAACTAACCTTATGGGCAGCGAGCGACCTTGCCGTGGACGAAGACTGTCACACCGACTATATGCCCGCAGAAAGACGTCGCGAGAGACTGAACCCTACTGGCACACCTCGCTTGTCGGGCTGTCACTTCCGTCACGAGTCGCAGCGTCTCCGTCCAGGCGCTGTAGCGGCCCTTTCGTCGAGGTCAGCTCGGACTCGTCTTTTGCTTATAAGGCGGCGTGTTGACTCTGCTTCCCTCTCATCTCCCTCGCCGCGCCTCGCTCCTCCCAACCCATCCTTTTTCCACCCTTTCTGCTCCCCACTTCGTACACCCTCTGCTCTCTCTAGCGCGAGAAACACTGCGCCCAAGTGTCTTCGCGCATATCTGAGCAAGCAGCGATCGCGTCCACGTCGCACCACGATGGCTAGATCTAGTGGAGCCACTAGGGCAGCAGCCCAAAATGGCGCTGTCAGGACCTCCGCCACTGCCTTTCTCAGAAGCAACTTTGCCCGTCAGAGTCGCAAGTACATTCAATTGATGGATGACTTGCGAGCTTGTGGGTGAGTCTCGCGTTTGAGACGATCTGAATCGCGCACAATCTTTGGAAGCTAATGAAAAGGGAATTTCGACAGCATCACGGCGGACATAGATATTCCGACCATTGCGATCCTAGGAAACCAATCCTCCGGCAAGAGCTCAGTCATCGAGGCCATCTCCGGTATTGCATTGCCTCGAGCCTCGGGCACTTGTACACGATGCCCCACAGAGGTAAGCTTGACTTCGAAATGGGGCAGAGGGATTCCAGAGCGCCCAAACAAGCAGCAAGGTTCTGACAAAGGACTGTCTTCGTTCCTCGCAACCGACAGGTACGTCTGAACCGCAAGGATTGCCCCTGGCTATGCAGAGTCTCGGTTCGCTTCGAGAAGAAGGCCACTGGGGGCGCCAATGACAAAGTCCAAGAGCTCCCCTTCGGCGACGATATCAAAGACCCCGAGGCCGTGACTGATCGTCTGCGACGTGCTCAGATCGCCATCCTGCATGAGGACACACGTTTCGACCATTTCCTCCGTGGCAACCTCGAGAGCTTGCCCAAGCCCAAGGCCTCGTTTTCCGCGCACACCATTTGCATCACAATCTGGGGCCCGGACTGCGTCGACCTGTCCTTTATCGACCTTCCAGGTGAGTGCTTTGCCTGAAGCGAAAGGAAGACGTGCACAATCGTGTGACACTTTCACTGATTCCCGAAACCTATGCGGCAGGGATCATTGTCTACGCCGGCGAGGGAGACAGGGACTCTGGGGACGTCAAGATCGTGGAGCAGATGGCTCGCAGGGCTGTCAGCCGCGAAAATTGTCTTATCCTCTTGACAATCCCCTGTACCGACGACATTCAAAACCAGTCTGGCGCCACCTTGGCCCGCGAAGTAGACCCTCAAGGAAGGCGCACAGTCGGCGTTCTCACAAAGACCGACAGGATCCCTGATGGAGATCATGGCGCCTGGCTTGAGATTTTGGAGGGGACCTCTCATCCCCTGCACCTCGGGTACTATGCCGTGAAGAACCCTGGCACCAAGGAGCTGGAGGAGGGCATCAGTGGTGTAGAGGCTCGTCGGGCAGAGAGCGCATTCTTCGAGAACAGCCCTTGGAACCGCTTGTCTAGGGGAAAGCTCGGGACGACCGCTCTCGCTCAAAAGCTCAGTAATCTTTTGGAGCAGAGCATCACCAACAAGTGAGTCGGACCATTCTTGGTGCCTCTCTCACACCAAAGCTTCCCCGCAATTCTAACAACCAATTCCCACTTTCCCTACGCTTTCAGGTTGCCGCGAATCGTTGCGACGCTCCGCAGCAAGCTTCATGAAGCCAGCAAAGGACTGGAGAAGCTCCCCACTGCGGTTTCCAGTGAGGAAGCGATCTACTTCATTGTCAATCTCTGTCGCAGTGTCGGGAAAGACATGCAAGACATCGTCGAGGAGGAACCTCGCCGACCCGATTTCTACCGCAGTCTTCGAGACGAGGCATTCAGCCCATTTGTCGAACAGGTACAGTGCGTATGAGCGGGACTTGGGCGGACGAAGTCATGCTGGATGGTCCTCTGACGTCTCCGGCCTCTTCTTTCCCCGGATTCGACTGCCACTCACGACGACTCACCGCCCTAAAGGAAAAGCCCTCCAATCTTCTTCGAGGACGCAGGCGCACAGAAGAACGTCGACGACGCCTCCCTGTATGCTGTTCGAGCTCGAGCGGGCTACCAGAAGACCATTTCTGCGCGCGACCAGCTTGCACCAGAGCATTTCGGAGAAAAGCAACGCCTTGTCTGCTTGGTCGACGAGGTTCGCAAGAGGAAGCGCGAGTGAGTCGCTCCGGGCCCTCCCCTTCCTTCCTCGATGACATGCTGGTAGATTCTGACTCTCTAGCTCCTCTCAAACATGTGGGCATCGGACAGGTCAACGAGCTTCGAGCTACCCGGCAACCCTCCCTATCCCGTTAAGACACGCTTGATCAAAGATTCCATCGAGCATTACGTCCGGAATGAGATGTGATGCCCTTGTGCTTTGCCATACCGAATGCCCCTCGGTAGAATCCCTTGGCGCAGTCTGAAAGTGACGCGACGCGCTCATTTGCGTCGGAGATTGACGCGTCTGAGCACGCGTCGAGGCGTCAAGTCCGGCGCTGTCAGTTGTGTGTGTTTCACGCACAGGCCAGCCTTCATGACCTTGAATGCTCTCAAGCCACCCCCAAAGTATCCACACTGCCTCCAATCAATCGCTCAAACCTCTTGAGTCCACCCGGATCGTTCTCGTAACTCTTGTATCACCCCATAGGCAGCTCCAGGCGCCACAGTACTTGCGCTCGCGTCCGCTTTACTCAGCGTCAATCCAACCACAAGCGGGTGCCGCAGATCAGGGCAGACATTCGAGGAGATATGCCCACACCGAACACCAGCATGAACGGACAGGCGGCTTCGCGCAAGAGGGCGCTTAGCGAGGAAAAGCCCGAGTATGTGAGCATGCTCAATGAGCTGAGGGCATGCGGGTGAGTCGCGTCTCCTTGCGCCAGATAATGGCCACCCGATCTGACAGAGGTCAACTCTGCGAGGACCTTGACAGAGCTGCTTGCGAAGTCGGAGCACCCACTCTCACCATTCTCGGTTCACGGTCTAGTGGCAAAGACTCCATTTTTGAGGCTATATGCGGTGTTGGGGTGCCTGAAGCACCGGAGCCTTGGATGGAATGTCCTATGGAGGTGAGTCTCTCTAAACACTACCGATGCACCGAGCCCTGCTAAATCACTCCTCTGACGACATTCTCTTGGCATTCGTGAAACGGCAGGTCCGATCATTCCGCGACCAGGGCCGATGGAGGTGCCGCCTTTCGGTACGACTGTCGTACACCTTTCCGACAGAAGTGCCGCGACATGAAGAGCGTGCTCTGGGTGGAGAAATGTACGATCCAGCCGTTGTGATGAGCCAACTGAAGAGGGCTCAAGTCGAAGCATTCAGCCTTGTCACGGGCATTGCGGCTTCCATCAGATTCGACCCGCGCACACCCCGAAGCGCGGACCTCTTCGATTACTGCCCCAGGCGTTCTTCCTGCGAGGCCACCCTGTGTCTCACGATCGATGGGCCCAACTGCGTCAACTTGTCGATTCTTAATGTGCCTGGTAAGTAAGAATTCTGCAAGCTCCGTAGCCTCAGTATCCCTCGCTTAAGTGTCGCTGTCATACTACTCTGCAGGCATCAGCAGTCGCGCCGATGGTCGGACTATGGGAACCCCGGACGAGTTGGCGGAAGAACGCGCTCAAGCTCGGAAAGCTGTCAGCCGCCCCAACAGTATCATTGTCCTTGCAGTCTCCTGCGCTTCTGACATCAACGATCAGCCGGCGGCCACAATCGCTCACCAAGCCGATCCCGCTGGGACTCGCACCATTGGGATCCTGACCGATGTCGGATCTCTAAATGCCGGGAACTCTGCTGCCTGGATCAAGACCCTCGCTGGGACAGCACCATCCCTAGGCTACTATGCCGTGAGAAGTCTCGGACCCGCGGACATGCAACAGGCGACAGCGAGTGCAGGAGCTCGGCAGGAAACAGCGATGCCGGCAGTAGCGAAGCCGTGGGTGAGACTTGCCGCCGGCGACCTCCTTGACACCGCCGAATTTGCCGAGGATCTCAGAGCTCTTCTGGACGGCCATGTCTCGCAGGCGTAAGTGACACGTCTCTGCCATTGCCTTTGTCTTTCGGCTGCTGACCAGCATTCGAGCCACGCACACCCGTCGCATAGTCTGCCACAGATGATCAAGACCTTGCGGCGCGAACTCGCGGAAACAACCTCGGAGCTCGAGAAGCCCCCCGCGGCAGTCGGCGGGGCCAAAGCGTACCAGCGACTTGACCAACTTTGCCGGAATCTCGTCGCTACCGTGATTGAAAAGGGCATCACATCGCCGATCAATCCTGCGTTGAAGCAGCGCATGCAGTCGCAAGCTCTGGCGGGATTCACCAGAAACATCATGTGAGTTGCAGCACAAGTATCTGGAGGCGGAGACAATCTCGACTGACCCTCCAGTGTCTCTCACGCGATGAATTTGAACACACAACGCGGCGCAAAGGGACGGGCCTCCAGTATTCTTTGTCCAGGACAAGGGGTCAGATGGCCCAGAACCGGCCTTGGTCGACGCCAGATATACCCACCTTTACGCATTTAGGAGGAAGACTTGGGACGACGACGAGTGCCTTGTCCGTAACGCTGAGCGGGACCCGGCAGAGGCGGGGAAGAAACAACGCGTTGTTTACACCCTTGAGCAAGTACGACGAAAGAGGATGTGGTGAGTGATCTCGACAGAAACACCACGCGATGTAGACTGATCGCTGATACTTCGTCGCTCGGGCTACTGTCGGGATACACAGGGGCACTGCCTTTGTGATGCCTGGGGAGGGTGAAGATTGCATCAGAAACGAGCTCATCGGCGAATCGAGGGATCACTGGGCTCTTTCGGCCGCAGCTTGCTTGAGAGACTGCGAGCGTCCACTGACTCAATGGATGCAAAACAGTATCAACGAGGAGTTCGGGAGCTACAAAGGGAGTGGGCTCCATGCCAAAGTTAGGTTAGTTGCGGTAGGAGTTGGGTAAGGGAGGTAAGGGATTCGCGCACGACCTCGCTGATGGCTGTCTGACGATTGCACGGCTTTACACATTTACCGCCACTTGGACCTCAGCGCAATTGTCGCTAAATACCAAGAGGCATGCCTAGAACGCACCGAGGAAGCGATTAGCGATATCCTAGGGCCCGAGATGACGCTCGTATACACCAACCAGGTCAGTGACTCCCATTGCGCTGAGGCTTGCCATGGCACATTCTGCAGAACCAACAGAGTGGAGTCCCGACTCACGGATGATTTTGCATGCTGACATCGTCGCTGTCCTGCCCCGCCCGCTCTCAGGACAAGGAATTGGCCGAGGAAACGAGGATCCTGCTTGATCAGTTTCGCGACGCAAGGTGAGCATCCGACGTCTCCACGCGATCCGCCGCAGCAGTTGTACTAATTGATGGTACGCATACACGCATTCTGCCGCAGGTCGCAAGGGAAGGGCAGAGGCGATACGTCATCTCCGCATGCCTCGACGCCGAGTCGCACGGGATCTGAAAACGGTCACTCGTCTCCTGAGGCACACGGCAATGCAGCCGATACCGACGCGGGCGATGTCACGCAGACAGTTGCCTACGACGACGAGTATGCTGACGAGCTCCAGATGTGCGCGGAAGTGCTTGCATTCTACAAGCTGACGGCCAAGCGGATCGGAGACTCGATTCCATTGGCTATCGCTTACCACTTGCTCCGCGGCCTCGGCGAGAAGCTGAAATTCGAGCTCCAGTCCGAGCTCGGTATTGGCGGCAAAAGCGGGGGCACTAAGGCTGCTAAGTGGCTGAAACCCGATGCTGGTGCAAGGTGAGTTGTCGGATGGGGTGCCCTTGATTTGATGACCGTCATGGAAACCACGCATTGACCATGACCTTGATGCGCAACTTTTGCAGGCAAAAACGACCGGACCTCGAGGCCATGAAGCAGCGCCTGAGCCAAGGACTGGATATCATTCGCGAGGTTGGCGTGGGGGCGTAGGTAGAGTGAAGGTCTTTCCGCGCCATGTGGTCAGGGTTCTCTTGGTCAGATTGTCCTTACTTAGCCCATGGTCGTGCTGCTTGGTCTCAATTGACGACATATACCCGCTTCCTAGTCGGCATTCAAGGTTGTCGGTGCTGCGAAGTTTGCTTGCATCTACGTGCGTGTGCGTCTCCATCCATCTGGTTCCATCTGAGTCTCAATTCCCAGCTCCGTGGGTGTGGTGCAAGACGCTGACTTGTGACGCAATGCTCCCTCCATCCAGTTCCGCCCCGCGTGTGAAGTGAGACTGTTTGGCTGTGCCGCTGTGCGTGACGCGTGACGCGCGTGGGCGGTGCCTGCCTGCCTAGTTGGGCCGCGCGAGGCTGTGCTGTGGCTGAGGGGCAGAGGCAGGATTCCCTCCACACCTGCACAGCAACACGGCGCGAAACTCAGATGAACCGGGGGGACGGGCGGGGGCGGGCGAGGCGGCGGCGTCCTCCGGGCGGGCGGTACCTCCCACGCCGCACGAGCGAGGGCTTGGCACGAGGGGGGAGACGGCCAAGGCGTATATAAACCTTACAGTGGGCTGCTCTCTCCGATGGATGGGAGTCGTTTCCCTACCATACACTCTTTCCCACTCGGTCCTTTTTCGTGACGCTCTTCTCGATACCGACACCGACACCTCCCATTCAGACAAACACAAACCCAACCACCGCCCCCGACTCGACAATGTCATACCCTCAAGGCGGCTACGGCGGCTACCCCCAACAGCCGCAAGGCGGATACGGCGCACCGCAGTACCCTCCACAGGGTGGCTACCAGCAAGGACCGCCCCCGCCACAGGGCTACGGCGCCCCAGCGCCTTACGGTGCGCCTCCGCCACACGCAGGGTACGGCCAGCCATATGCTCCTCCCCCTGCTGCGCCGTATGGTGCGCCACCGCATGCAGGCTACGGCGCGCCCCCACCGCCACCACAGCATCACGCGGGCTATGGCCAGCCAGCGGGGTACGGCGCCCCACCACCGCAACAACAGCAATCCCTCATCTACCTCGGTACGGCTGTCCCTCCTCCTCCACCTGCTGCGCCTGCGCCTCCGCCTCCCGGGTACAATGTCCTACACGATGTGGAGCGCATCCGCAAGGCGTGCAAGGGCTTTGGTACAGACGAGAAGGCTCTGATCGAGACGCTCGCGCCGCTGGATGCCTTCCAGGTGGATAGCCTGTACCACCAGTACAAGGCTACAGCGGGCAAGGACCTCCTCAGCCAGCTCGAGGGCGAGACGAGTGGGTGGTTCGAGGCGAGCTTGCGCGCAAAGGTGCTGGGACCGGTGGGGTACGATGTGTGGTTGATTCACCGCGCGTGCGACGGCGCGGGCACACACGAAGATGCCTTGACAGAGGTACTGATGAATCGCACGAATGCGGAGATGTGGGCGTTGAAGCAGGCGTATAGGGCGAGGTACGGCAGTGACATGGAAAAGGTCGTGGAGGGGGAGCTGAGCATGAAGACGAAGAGGATGTTTGTCATGGCACTGCAGGGGCAGAGGCAAGAGGACTGGACGCCAGTCGACCCTAACATGGTCGCCAATGACGTAAAGGAGCTCAAGGCCGCTGCGAGGGGAGCAGGCACAGACGAAATCAAGGTGCGTACACGAAAGATCGGGGAGAATGATTCCACGCCATCCTCATATGCTGACTCCGGTCTCGACTTCGACTTTCCACTTCCCGCCCTTCCGCCCGCCCACCCGCCCGCCACAGATCTGCGGCATCCTCCTCTCCCGCTCCACACCACACCTCCGCGCCATTGCCCAAACCTACGGCTCGCACGTCGGCTCCCTCGCCAAGATGATTTCCTCGGAATTCTCCGGCCACATGAAGGACGCCCTCCTGCACATCGTCACTGCAGTAGACGAGGGGAACCCCTCGCTCCCTCCTGGTGTAGCAAGGGATGCGCGCCTCCTCGAGGAAAGTATGAAGGGCGCGGGAACAAAGGACGAGAGACTCGTCTATAGGTTGTTTAGGGCGCACTGGGATAGGCATAGGTTCGAGCTTATCAAGGCGGAGTTTGCGCAGGTGCAGAGTAAGCGCGGGCTCAAGGCGCGCGTCGAGGGCGAGACGAGTGGAGATTACAAGCGCTTCCTGAGTGCCGTTATTGGACGTTGATCACGAGGATACCATGCGGGGCTGCGTTCTTAGCTGTACATAACTTGTAATTTCTTGGCTGCGCAAGTACTACGTGGCGCGATTCAGTCTCGAGCGATGAATTGGCCCGCAGCAACGCATGCGCGTGTACGAAAATCGAAACAAATGAATGCCTGTGCTGTGCAAGAATCGCCGTCACATGTATGAAATTGCAAGGGACTGAAGATGAGAGACAGTGCGGTGCGGTGCGGTGCGCCTCTCCGCGCTACACGAACCGCCTATAAGCGTGCGTCTCATACTCGACGGTCCTCTTCCCCCTCTTACGCTTGTTCCTCCCCGTCTCACTAAATGGCATACGCGGCTCCGCCAGTCCCCTCGCCTGGAGACTATCCCACCTATCCCTAAACAAGTTCCCCTCTGGCCTGACTGCGCGCAACCCCTCACTCAGCTCCTCCTCGAGCTGCACCTCAGCCTCATGCCGCGAAAGTACATCCTGGGGTACCCGGAACTTCCCACTCCTCTCCCCGGCAAGACCCTGCTCTGCCCTACGCGCTGCTTTCGCAAGGCGACGCGCAGCTACAGCAGCCTCCCGCGCAGACGTTTCCTTGCGGAGTTGTTTCTCGAGGGCGGGGAGCCGCGCAAGGGTAGAGCGAAGCGTCTTTTGCTTGCGGAGAGCTTCTAGTTGCCGGGCTGCTTCTTTGGCGCGGAGCTCCTTTGCACGTTGCTGCTTCGTCTTGCGTTGTGGGCCAGTCGGGGCGGTGTCGTCACCCTCCTCGCCATCGCTGGGAGATGCCTCCCCGTCACTCTCCCCGTCGCTGCCGGACTCGCTCTCGTCGTCGGAAATGTCCTGATCACCCGCACCAATGATCATCCCCGCAAACCTCTCGCCTTTACTATCCGCGCCCTGCTGCTCAAGTAACGCCGCAGCCTTACCCGCCTGCGCCCACTTCTCCTTGAAAGCACGCGCCTCCTCCTCATTCTTGGTCTTTGCGAGTTCGATTTCGTATGCGCGTTGGAGGAGAGCGGCATGTGCCTTGGCAGAGGGGTTGTAGGACTGCCCGGCGGCGGGCAGCGCAAGCGGGAGGAGGGCGGCGGCCGTCTTTTTGCTGGACTCGGACTCGTCCTTGGCTTTGCCCTTTCCCTTGGACTTGCTCTTCTTGCCCTTGCTGGGCACGGGCGTGGCCTCTGCCGCAGTTGGGTGCGCGTGCGCGGATACGAGGTTTGCGGGCGTCTTGATGGGTTTCCTCCGTGGGTCATCAAGCCACTCGAGCTTGGCGTCGACTTCGTCGGGTGATTGTTGCTCTGCATTGGCAGTAGCAGCAGCGGCAGCAGCAACCTCTGCCCATGCATCCTCCTCTGGTGTCTTGAGGATGGACCCCTTTACGCTCTCGAGTGCACGCACGCCATTCGTTCCCTGCTCGCTCTCGACGATGGCGCCAAACGGCCCCTTGATAGGTCGAGCCGCCAATCGCCTCAACCTATCCTTTTCGGCCTTGCTCATCTTGCCCGTGCCCTTCCTACTAGCCCTGTAATCATCTTCCTGCGCTGCGCCCCTCTGCACGCCCTTGCGCGTCTGAAACGCCTTGACAGCACTGGGGTTCTCCAGACTCTGGAGGCTGCGCATAGGCTTACTAGCACGGAGCTTTGCCTTGTGGTGCTTCCTCAGGGTCTCGCCGAGCGCCTCGTCACCCTGTACGTCGACTTCGAAGAGATCCCCGTCTTTCGCAGTCTTGCCGTCATCGGGGTCTGCGCCGGGGCGAGGCAGACCGAGACGCTCGGCAGAACGCGCAGACTCGAGGTGCTCATCGACGGCGGTGAGGTCGATGTTCCGCCGCCAGGAGGCTTTGTTCTTGCGCGAAGAGGAGGAAGCTTTGGGTGCCATGGTGGGTGGCCGGCGCGGTGGTGGTGGTGGTGATGGTGGTGGCAGTGGCAGTGAAAGAAGGGACTTGTCCGAGCATACATTCGACTCGTGCACCAAGATCTCGCCCGCTCTTTGCTGCACCACCTTTTCCTGCCGTTGCCTGCCTGCGAGGAAATTTTGAGTCGAGTGAGTCGGTCCGGATTGGATTGTGGCGCGCGCTCCTTTCCGTTCCGTCGTGTTGGGCAGGGTGCATGGCACGCATACATAAGCGCGTGTCGCGTGGCGTGTGGTGCCCCACCTGAGGCAACAGAAATTAGCTTTAGCTCCAATGCTTTACATACTTTGAAGCTCTTGCTCTGCAGGCATCCGTCGATAGACACATAGACACTCGGATTCGACGCCCATATTGGAGACATGCCCCACGAGTCGACGCCGCTGCTACGGCAACATCAGCATGATGCGCAAGAGGGTGGTGAGAATGGGAGCGCGTCACGCCGCGCTGGTCGGTGAGTACGATTTGTCGGTCGCCCTCGTTCCAGCTGTCAGATATGGGCTGACCGGCAATCAATCGCCTATGTATTGTACGCCCCTCGCCCGCACAGCATGTCGGATACGCTCGACTCTTCGCACTCGTACCTCCCTCTGAGCCTGCAATGCTTCGTCACGGGTCTGGCAGATGCCATTGCCTTTACGATGGCGCAGACCTGGGTAGCCTTTATGACGGGCAATCTCACGCAGCTGGCCCTCTCCGTTGTGTCTACGGCGCGGTATCTCATCCTTCGCAACAATAACAACCACGCCAAGGAAGATGAGAGTCACCGACGTCTGATCCTCTCCACCTCTGCCGTATTGGGCTTCTGCATTGGCTCCTACGTGTCCTCTGCCTTCGCCAATGGCTGGCCCGGGCGCACCGCACGCAGGAGGTGGTACCCCGCAACGCGCGGGCGCTTCGTATGCCTCTCACTCGCACATGCACTCATCACGCTGGGTGTCCTCGTCGCAGCGTGGCGCTCCCGTTCGCACGGCATCCGCCCCAACGACGTCTTCTCCCCGCCTCTTCTCGCAGCACTTGCAGCCACGATGGGCTCCCAGTCCATTGCATCTCTTCAGCTGGGCTCCCATCCCTTTAGCACGACCGTCGTATTTACTTCTTCCCTCTCTTCGCTCTTGGGCGACGTCACTCACTTTCCCTGGGCGTTCCTTCCAAGTCTGGGCGAGTCTGTTGTCCGCGATGGCTCCACCGCCAATGCGAGGCAGACGACGCGGTATCGCGCTCTGTCGATTGCAATGCTCCTATTGGGCGCAGTCGTCGGAGGCACACTCATCGAAATTGCGGCGGGCAAGGGCGGCGATGAAGAGGTCATCCCGCAGTCATGGAGTAGTAGCAGCATATATGCAGCAAGAGGTACCACCGACCCGGCAGCGCGCATGGTCCTGCTTCCGCTCATGGTGCTCTGCTTGGCACATCTTGCGACGGCAACTGCTTGGTGGTCTGTACGCGGTACGAAGCCCAAGGACCAAGGCGATGACGACGACGACGGCGAAGATGGTGATGATGCGGAATAGAGGTTACGCGCTGCGATAGACGACTCGTGCTCGTACTGCTTGCTGCTGTTAGCTCACATACAACATTTAGGACCACGCCTATAGTATTGCTCCACCACTCCATATGTATTGCTCCACCACTCCATCTACATTGCTCTACCACCGCTCATCCGTTTACGCTACACACCTAGTCACAAAGGTCTTCCCGTTAATTGAAGTCAAGGATTCCATGTCACAATCAATTGCTCTCGCTTTCGAGGCAGGTGCTGCAAGTGGGGCACAGAGGCGCGTCCAGCACCGTCACGTGATCTCATTCCCGCCCGCCTCTTGGAGTGGCCGACACTGACGCCGAGGCGGGGCTGCAGCTGCGAGTGCCTCGCCCGGGCCATGGCAATTGTAGCGCAAGTGCGGGGCATAGGCATAGCCGCCCCCTTGGACATCAAGCTCGGTGCGGTGTACAACATGTGCTTTGGGGAAAGGGGATGCATTTCAACCAATTGAACTAAAGACCCATTCCGCATCACGACTGGCTCCCACAAGTGACGTCAGCCAAGCCGCGACCAACTACCTCTTGTAACGTCCCGATTGCCACTGGCAACCACTCGGTCTCACCCGCCCTGCCAGCCCGCCCGCCGCGGTTTGCTCTCGCGCCATTCCACGACCGCGACGATTCCATTCAGTCTGCGGACCCTCGATCGTTGCGCCGGGGGCTAATACGCTGCGAATTGCTCCCGAACAGCCACGGCCAAGAAGTCGCGCGTGTATAGGGGGGGAGGGCGAATCATACAGTCTTGCGGCAACACGATCCATCCAACAAACGATACTAGCCCTTCCAAGACTTTCATCGCTACCCACACACACACTACCTTTTATCCAAGTAACAAGGGCTGCATAACACGCCCTCCTCTCCCACGACGCGCTGGGCATGCCATCGGCCGTGACGCGACGAGACCACAACGACGCCGACGACCACTTGGACGACACTCAGCATCCCTCTCGCAGCAGCGGCGGCTCCGTCGACGTCGACGACGACAAGACCCCCTTTCACCCTTCGCGCCAAGTACCAGTCACTGCCCCCGCACGGTCCACGCGCATTCATCCCGCCTCGCCTACCAATCCGACCCCAAACTCAAGCAGGTATCCACCCCGCGTCACCTTTGCCAACGACCCGCACCCGCCGCGACGCTCCCTCTCACTCTCCGTCGGCGCTACCCTCCAGCGCCAGTCCGAACTTTTCGCAAAGACACTTGCAGATAGCGCATCGCAGATGAGCGGCGCAGCGGCATATGCTTACCGCGATGAGGTGGGCGTGGACCCTGCGGAGCCGCATCGAAGCGCAGCCTCTCGCCAGGGACGGCCGCCGTTGCCATTGGGGGAGCACAGTGGGCGTATGCACTTTGCGGCGGGAGAGGGCAGAGGCGGCCGAGGAGGGGACGCCGACGCCGACGAACTCGATCGTGCCTCGGGGCAAGGGCTGACGCCGTATCTCCTCAAGTTGTCCCTCGTTGCGGGATGTTCGGGTCTGTTGTTTGGATGGGATACGGGCATTTGGTCAGTATGCGATGCGCGTCGTCTCGGGGGCGGTATCTGCGGTACCTGCGGCTCTGCTGACATTACGCCCACCTTTTTCCCTCGCCCTACAGTGCGGGAATGCTCGTCGCCATCAAGTCCGATTTGGGGCATACATTGAGTGCAGGGGAGCAAGAGATGGTCGTCAGCGCCACAACCGGTGCGTTCAGGTAGTTGGCGTGATGAGCATATACACTTCCCACACCGCGTGCCCACCGCGTGCTGACACATATACCTTGGCATCTCTCTCTGCCGGCAGTTGGCGCAATCTTCGGGTCTGTCCTCGCGGGCAAGGCGGCAGACTGGCTTGGTCGCAAGCGTGTCATCCTCGTTGCGGCGCTCCTCTTCCTCCTCGGCTCCCTCGAGCAAGCTGCTTCCAACGACGTCCCGCAGCTGGTCTTGGGCCGCTTCATCGTGGGCATTGCCGTGGGGCAGGCCGCCGCCGTATGCCCACTGTACCTCGCCGAGGTAGCGCCCTCGTCTCTGCGCGGCCGCATCGTCGGTACAAACTCGCTTCTCATCACCGGCGGCCAAGTCGTGGCATACATTGTCAATGCCGCCCTCTTCCCCGTAGCGCACGGCTGGCGCTGGATGGTCCTCGTATCGGCACTGCCCGCTGCTGGCCAACTCTTTGGGCTCCTCACCCTCGACGAGAGCCCGCGCTGGCTGGTGAACAAGGGGAGGTACATCCAGGCTCGCCGCGTGCTGCACAAAATCTACCCCCTCGCGACAGAAGACATGATTGAGCGCGAAGTGGACCGCATCCTCACTAGCCTCAAGCCGGATCAGGGCACGCCTACACCGCGGTCGCTGTCGGGCTCCGTGACGCCTCGACCCGGTGATCAGTCCCATAGGGGCGAAGGCGGTCAAGGCAACGACGGCGTACGTCACGAGGAGTTAGCAACGCAAGGCCCCGAAGACCCAGCGGCGCTGCTAGATGGGCACGCCTCGCAACCCCGGGAGAAGCGCAGCAAATGGGCGCTCCTCTTCCAGGAACCGCAGAACCGGCGCGCGCTCATCCTCGCTGCGGGCTTGCAAGCCTTCCAGCAGGCAACGGGCTTCAATGCCCTAATGTACTACTCTTCGCGCATCCTGCTCATCGCCGGCCCGCCATTCGACCGCAACCCCAATGGCTTTGCGACGTTTATTGCGCTCGCCAACTTTGTCGGTACGGTCATTGCGATGCGCTTCGTGGATACGTGGGGGCGACGCAAGCTCATGCTGTGGACTACGGCGATCATGGGCGTTGCGCTGGGCTGCCTCTCAGGAAGCTTTGGCATGATTGGCGATTCGGGCAACGTCACGGATGGGGATAACCCTAGCACGGGCGGCGCGCCTGCCGCTGCCGCTGCCGCGCACGCTGCCAACCCCTGGGCAGTCACCTCCCTTGGCCTCATGGTCATCTTTACGATTTCTTACGCCCTGGGCCAGGGCATCGTCCCCTGGCTGGTCGTATCCGAAGTCTTCTCGGGACAGGTCCGTTCCCTGGGGAGCGGCCTCGCGAGCTGCGCAAATTGGAGCATGAACCTCTTTTGGAGTGCGACGTACCTCTCGCTTGTGCAGGCTGTGGGTGGCCCTAGTGGGACGTTTGCGATTTTCGCGGTGATTAGCGTGGGGAGTTGGCTTTTCACTTATGTGTATCTTGTGGAGTTGAGTGGGGTCAGTATTAATGAGGTGGGGAGGGCGTTTGGCGGTGGGGGTGGGGGTGGGGGTGAGCCAAGCGCACAGGAGAGGAACAAGGATGGAGAGCGGTACAACGAGGAAGAGGAGCGGAGTCAGTTCGTCGTTGAGGACGCCGATGCCGAGGACGACGACGACGACCACGACCACGACCACGCAGCAGAGTCGAATGGGCAACGCGCAGAACACGACGAGCGCCTGGGACTGTTGAGCGGTCGGGAGTAGGCTGAGGGCGGCCTGCAGCGTAGCGCAGGGAAGTGGAATAGGCTGGGATGTAGGTACCTCATGGAATCCCGTTTCGAGCCGGATATCGGTTCTCTTTCGTCCTCCCGGCATAGGCGTGGCATGTTCATAGACTCTTTTTCCCCCCTTGCGATGATACCTTTTAATTCAATGAAAATGCAGCTTGCCGTACTTACATACAATTGGCTCAAGCTCGAAGTCGTCCCCAACGCCTGCACTCGAGAACTTTCCGGAACGGAATCCCCGCGCGCTCGCGCTCCCTGTTGGGCAAGCGGCGCGTCAGGTGAATGAGTGTGGGCGTGGGCGTGGGCGTGGGCGTGACTGCTGGACCAGTGACACACTCGCCGGGCAGGCAGGCAGGCAGACTGGCGCGTGCGGGGTTATGGGTGGAGTTGCCGGTGCGGGGCGGGGCGGGGCAGGGCGGCAGAGGACGAGGACGAGGGACGAGGACGAGGCAATGGTGTTGGGATGGGATGCGATGATGGCATACAGGCAGAGAGTGGGGTGGGTGGGGTGGGGTTGAGCGTGGAGACGGGAAATGGGCACTCTTCATC